>JAJIYU010004457.1:0-24251 GCA_030144865.1 Tinospora cordifolia | reverse complement strand
ATATATATGTTTGCATAGAGAAGCAAATTAACAATGAAATTAAATGAGAAATTATTGAAAATAATTCATCCCTTGCCCCAGCGTAAAAAGAGGTACAACATACGAAAAGACCCTTTGATACATCTTATCCCAAACAACTTAATTAAAATTCATTAGGCTACATGAACTCCATTTGATAAACGGAATATATACGCTAGCTAGCCATGTCATTTAGATCTAGCAACCATGACATAAGGCACATATATATAGTTATACATTTTACAAGAAAGTTGATAAAAAATAGAACAATAAATTAACTCTATTTCTTCTTTTAACTTACAAACCTTTGCTTGCTCATATATGGTATTGGTATGGATTTCAATGCATATATAATTTTAGTAATCGTGAAAAGAGATAAATCAGAAAATATATGTACATTTGAGTGCTTATAAGCCAGCCAAAAGATTACTTACTGTGTTTGATAGTGGATACCCTAGTCTTAGAAAAGAAAAAAGGAGAAGAGACAAGCAATCCATTAAGATAAAAAGGACATGTACAAATACAGACAGTGAACTTATGTTGCAATAACAAATCGAAAAGCTAAAAAAAAGGTTTTATTTTTTATTTTGTAGCCAAATAAGATTTTCAACCTCTTTCTTTTTTTCACTGTAACGTTAACAACAGAAAAAAAAAACCAAAAAAAAGAAGAGAGAGAGCGACAAAGAGAGAGATGGGGGTTTGATTGAAGGCTCCTCCCAATAAATTAACTTTACACAAAAGAGAAGAGAAGCCAATTAATTAACGGCGCTGAAAAGTAATGAGAAACCAAATTCACACGTATGGCGAAGGCCGTGACACACGACACACGAGTGGTTAATAATAATGGCATGGAAGGCTGGTTGATAAGAAAAGGACGTGGCAAGAGATAGGGCATCTTTGCTTTGCATTAACATATGAGACCACACGTGACAAGACAGCAATCATCTTTGCTTATGTGGGGATTAGTCTGAATTCATGCCATAAGTCTCGCTCAGTGGCCTAGTACATGAGAACGCCACTTTACACGTACTCCCACGTGATAAGTCTCACGTTGTACTCGTAATCATTGCCTTTAAACCAAAACCTCTTCATCAACCCTAACCTAACGCTAACCCTAATCTCAAATCTAACTTGGTCATCACCTTTCTTTCAAATATATGACGGTTAGGTGACTGATTAGTATGATCTTGGAGATTTATTCTAGTGTTGATGTTCATTTCAAGAAATATCTAGTGAAGGAGATGATTATTTTCATTTTTTTGAAATGCTTCAATTAAAGAAATTATGTATTTGATAATTACGGTTGACAAAATCCCTTGGATTATGAAAAGAGGTTACAAAGAAAGGAGACCAAATAAGAAAACTTCTTACCTACGATATTAAAAAAGAAAAGCCTACAACGTCTTTTCCCGCACATTTGCTTATTGTGCTTCCAAAGGTGTAGGTTGGGAAGTACTCGAAATGGAATTGAAAAATATTCTCATGATTTGATCTGAGGAATTCAGGTGTTCAGAGTACATGTTTTCAGTATTTACGTGAGTACATGTACATATTAAAGTACTATACCACTAATGAATGTGCAAAACAAATTTTTTTGAAGGTGTGTTAGGAAGGTTGGTTGCTCTCGAGGGTGTGCACATATATGGGTTCCTTGCTGCTCGTATCGAATAAGTTCTTTTTTTTTCCTTTTGTAATTATCTAAATTTGAGTAGTCTAGATGATTGCTAGTCTAATCATTTAGCGAAAATGTTTACTATGTTATGAATGGAAAGTAATTAGTGTCTAGATTCAACTTCCCCTGCCGAATCACTTTAGTTGGGTATGGAAGTAATCTTACTTCCCATAAAGGTGTTAGCCACTAGCCAGTATACGTTGGGAGAGCACAAAATATTTAAAGAGGAATGAGAAAATTTAAAATGTTTTGTTCCTTTAACTTGATTTCAAATGTTATGTTTATATGAGTTTATATAGTACTCAAATGAACATGAAACATTTATGACATACATGAATCCTATGAACTAAATTCATACATGAATCATAATAAATATTAAAGTATATATATAAATTAATGCACATACATGAATTAGAAAATACATGAACTAAATAAATGCATAAGCATGTACCAAATTGGAATACATGAATCATGTTTAGTATAAATACTAACATCCCCTCTTAAAGGAGATTCATGTTTATACCAAACTTCCCCTCTTAAACATAATTCACCTCGTAGACACACCAAGTAGAGACCGTAACTTAGTAAAAGCATCAAGCCAAAGGGGTTTGGTGAAAATATCAGTAATTTGATCTTGAGACTTCACAGATTTCAATTGGATCTCTTTTTTTGAAATACAATCTCAAATAAAATGATACCTTGTATCAATATGTTTGGTGTGATCATTATAGAGTGGATTCTTCAATAAGGTGACAACAGACTTATTATCAAGAAAGATCTCAGTAGGCTCTATTTGCACCAATCCAAGAGCCTGTAACAAATTTCGAAGCCAAAGTGCATGAAAAATACAAGAAGTGGCAGCAACCTACTCTATTTCACATATTGAGGGCGTCACAATAGATTGCTTCTTTGAGCTCCATGTGAAAGCACTATCTCCAAAAAAGAAAACAAAGCCTCTTGTACTTTTTCAATCATGCAAATCGCCGGACCAATCAATACCACTGTATCCCACAAGCTTAAAATGTTTAGAAGATGAATAATGCATTCCATAATCTAATGTACCTTTGAGATATCGTAGAATATGCTTGGCAACTTTGAAATGTGACATGGTAGGAGCTTTCATCTAATGACTAACTAGCGCAACAACATAAAGAATGTCCGGTCTTGTACAAGTCAAGTAGCGCAGACTTCCGACTAGGTTTTTGAGCATGGTTGAGTCCACATCTGATCCTGATTCATGCTTTGATAACTTCAACCCATATTCAACAGGGGTATAAATAGGTTTGCAATCACTCACGTTGAATTTGCGAAGCACATTTGTAGCATATCCAGATTGGAAAATAAAAATTCCATCATCCATTTGGTGTACCTCCATGCTAAGGTAGTATGTCATAACACCTAAATCGGTTATCTCGAACTCACGTGTCATTGCCCGTTTGAAATCTTCAAACACGGTGACATTGTTACCTATAAATATCAAGTCATCCTCGTACAAGCAAACAAACAAAACAACATCGTTAAATTGTTTGACATAAAGTGCATGTTCATAAGGACATCTGATGTAGCCATTCCTTTGAAAATAAGTATCGATTTTTGTATTCCATGCCCTTGGTGCTTGCTTCAAACCATATAAAGTTTTCTTCAACTTCAGGACTTGATGTTCATGTCCTTTCACAACGTACCCTAAAGGCTATTGCACATAAATCTCTTCCTGTTCCTTGACCGCGACCTCAATCGTGACCATTTTTAAATCCATGTCCTTTTCCTTTCTGGTTCAGCTCACTATTTGCTATCATTTTCTTTTAATGAAAGCTTTGTTTGCAAGACATGTTCCACTAGCTCCTTCTTCTTCTTCAACATTTTTTCTTCATGGCTTGCAAGGAATAAGTTCATCAATCGTCATAGCTTCCAACTCTTTAGATTCTTCAATGGCTACAACAATGTGATTAAACTTCTTTGTCAAAGATCTAAAAATCTTTTCAATCACCATGATGTCACTCATGGTTTCTCCATACTTCATCTCATTTACAACAACTAATACTCTTGCACTATAATCTAAAAATGATTCAGATTCTTTCATGTGCAATGCTTCAAAGTCACCTTTTAGACTTTGAAGACAAACTCTCTTCACTTTATCCATACCTTTAAAAGTACGATCAAGAATCTCCCAAGTTTGCTTAGAAGTAGTTGCTGTAGATATCTTCTCAAATGTTCCATCATCAACTACTTGATGGATGAGAGTAAGAACATTTTGATCTTTCTTTCTAGTGGTTTGTAAAACATCCTTCTCATTTTGCGTTAGAATAACATCGTCTTCGTGCTCATCGTAACCGGTGTGTATTATTTTCCACACAGCTTGAGAACCAAGCAAAGCCTTCATTCTAATACACCAATTACCAAAATTTTCTTTGGTAAATTTAGGAACTGGGAATGGAACCAAGTTATTCGCCATCTTCTTTTCTTGAGAAGGACCTTCTCAAATCTCTGATACCACTTTGTTGGGAGAACACAAAGTATTTGAAGAGGAAGGAGAAGAAAAATGAGAAAACTTGAAATGTTTTGTTCCTTCAACTTGATTTCAAATGTTATGCTTACATAAGTTTATATAGTGCTTAAATGTGCATCAAACATTTATGACATACATGAATCCTATGAACTAAATCCATACATGAATAATAAATAATAGTGCATGCATATAAATTAATGCACATACATGAACTAGAAAATGCATGAACTAAATAAATGCATATGTACCAAATTGAAATACATGAATCGTGTTTAGTATAAATACTAACAGTATATAGGGAGTTAAAGGTGAAAAAAAAAACAGGACTTTGTTTAAATAAAATTTATTTTTCCTTACGTTTATGGGTCCCTTACTGCTTGTATTGAATAGCTTTTTTATTTACTTTAATCATCCTGTGATGCTGTCCTCCTATGTCCCTATAAATTTTGGTTGGTTTATCTTTCAAAATCCCTTAAAGATTCATTTAATTTTAACGTAACCTTACAGTGAAAAACATGTGATCAAAGTAAATTTTAAAACGTTTTTTGAAAATAGTCGGGGGCGTTGAAAGAAAAAGCTTTTACATTATCTTCTTTCATTTCATCTTGATTTTGTTTTGTTCTCTTTTCCATTTTGTCCTTTTGGGTTCATTTTTGAAAATACGATCAGATTACATTGAGTGTATGAAATTACAAATTATTTTTCAACAACGGGTACAAAATCAAATGTTGTTAATCCTCCAAAAGATATCATTTACGACTATATATGATTGACAATAACCAAGCGATTCCCTTGCTAATGGCCTCATCAAGTTCTTTGCCCTTTCAATCAAGGCATACAAAATAATCTACTCATCGAGATTAGAAATGAGTACAATTCATATTTCTCAAAAACAAACTCGATTATGGACATTATCCTTCATACCTACATTTGAAAAGTAAAGAGGGAGTCATATCGATGAACTTAGTAGATCATTCTAATGCACAGTCAATCTAACAACATAGTGAACACATCATACATGTAAACACTTTCAAACATTAGCGATACAATTATCTAGTTGTTCTCCAGTCGACCAAGTGTAATTCCCATACCTCTGGCAGAATGAACCTGAAGGAAAGTCATTGACATCCAAGCTATGGGTCCGTATGTCCATTAGTTCTAGGACTAGGAAAATACATAAGGCATGATCAAATCTCTTAAGTGAAATACTAATCGACCCCTCCAAGTGTATTTTTATCTTTTTATTCATTATTTTATGTTTATTTATTCACACATTCATGCATAATATCTCAAAGGTTGTTCAAGGTTATGCGGGCAAAAAATGTTAAAAATATAGTATTTCTTGCCAACTATTGCGGTAATGCCAGACAACCCCATGGTAGTTTGCATTCCTTATGACAAGCAAATTTTTTTTTTGGTCACCATGATACATGACTGTGGCGATTTGCACATATGCCACTATGCACTTCAACTTTAGTAGACCATTTTGTGTGCTCTAAGTCTCTGATGTATATGATTCTTGAAGTGATTTTGCACTATACTCAAAGAGGAATCTAGTGGTTACAATCGCTTGACTTAATTTGGCACATATTGTTTCAGATTTAGCCTCAAAGTTGATTGCTATGTTGATAATCATGCACAAAAGTCTATTTTGGGGCACCAAGTTCAATCGTTTGGATCTTGGGCCCTGAGCCTCAGATTCAAGACATTCTTGTTGCATTGTGATCGCCGCTCAACCCTTTTTTGGCTAGGTCATAGGCATGGGTTTTTTGAACCCAAAAGTTTGGTGTTTCAATTCCAAACTTTAGGGGCTTATTTTTTTGGTCTATATAGCATCATTTTGGTTCATACATGGTGCATTGGAAAACTCATCGTAGATACTTTACAATGGTGTATAGATTGTGCTTATAGCGTGATGCATATTCTACCCAAACGTCACCCACGTTGGGCCAAAAATTGGCCCAAAATCAATGTTGGTTGTCATGAACTTAGCGTGTGTATGAGTGTGATTCCTTGTGCACATGAAAATAGAATGTTTATTTGATTGCTAGTTTGGCAAACTCCTTGGGCACCACTGCAGTCTCTATGTTACTCACACTTGCACACACTCAACACACTAAAGAACTTGGCACATTGGTGCACAAACACCTCCTCATTCTATTTATAGACATGGGGCATCGGTATAGCCTTGTGTGGGTTATTGGAGAGGTTATGGTGGCTCTCCATAGGTGTATAGTAGTGCTCAACTAACCATGAGCTATGCTACACTACTTAGAGAAGGTAGAGAAGCATTTATGGTGGTTGTTGAGGGTTGGTTCATTGGCAGCTTGAGGTCATGGTGGAGCGACTGTATTTATTCATGAATGTTAGTACATGGATTGGTCTTTCTGTGAGATCGTGGCATGGTTTGGACGTGTCAATTGTCCTATAAACATTAGTGTATGGGTGGCTTAAGGATGGTCATTGGATTTGGAGAAAAAAAAAACTCAAAACAAAGGATTTTCATGGTTTTCACGGCACTATTTTGACCTTTACCCCAATTTTTTTTTAATTAATTCTCCTTGGCTCTTTGAGCATTTTGATGTGAAGCTTTTCTCCAAATCCTATTATTTCATCTTTGAATTAGTTTTTTCAAGCTTTTAGTTCAACCTTTAATATGGTCAACTTGATTTATTTTTATCGTGCTTGGTTTAGCTTGATCATAGTTTATTATGTTCAATTTACCTCTAAGGAAGGTTTTAAAATTTTTGAGGTATTATAAACCCAAAATTTGGATAGCTTAAGTGGTCGCTAGCTTGGGCATTTAGTTGGAAAACTTGTTTAGTTGTGAGTTTAAAACATTTTGTGACCCAATTCAACATCCCACTATTCATTTAGTCTAGAAAGATCATTTGTCATCCGCAGAGCTACAACATTTAGAATTTAGTCTTGCTTTTACAAGAGGGTTAATGGGGGACATTGGGTGTCCAAGAAAAATAATTAATAGGGCTTCTAAAATAAATTTCTTATTCCTTTTGTTACAATTAATATACATAGTTAAACTCTTATATGACAATCATAGATTTTTGGTTAAATGGTTTTTGATATAATATCAAAACAAGGTTTACTTAGGAGATCTATATTCTGATCTCACCACAATCATTTTTGGTTTAATTATCTCATTTATATACCTTCTAATTATACAAGTCTACATATTATTGTACACATAAAAGATGTAATTAATAATTTATTTGTTCACAATTAATATACATAATTGGACGCTTGTCTAATAGTTGTAGTTTTGTTAGTTGTTTCTAACACCATTAAAGCATGTTTTAATCCAGTTTTTTCATTGTAAGTACTAAATCAATAACGTCCAAAATTGCAAAATTTAGAACGATGGCACAAGTGCATTTATTAGCTCATAATCTAAATCATGTAGGGAAATTTGCCAGTTAATCTTTTTAATTTTCCTTGATAAGCTACATAAACTCTTCATTTTGGAGTTTGTGCACATGGTCATATGAGATTGTTCTTCGATCAACTTTTTATTCTTTTTAATCAAGTCGCATTTGTATCAAATTTTTTATTGGATCTGTTCTATCATATGATTAATTTTTTTATGTTGAGAATTTGAGACCCGTTTAAGGATTTCGAGTAATTCTGGTTAATATGTTCACTATGCACTAGACTAGCTTCCCACCCAAGTAATCAATAACTAATCAATTAATAAGTTAACTTCACGGTGATTTTGTTTTTGGTTTTTTAATAAGATTCCAAGAACAAGCCACGTAGTGTTTGATAACTCAATTAACAATCTCCAAAGAAAATAATCAAAGGGTTAACAAAACTTTAAGACAATTAAGAAAATAATCAAAGGGTTAAAAAATTCTGAAGACAAGTTTTATTTTTTATCTTCTAATTGGAGGCATAACCTCCCCGTAAATAATTTTTTAACAAACATTTGTTTATTTAGCATAAGTTACACCTCTATTATAATAAAAAATTATATTTGAAATAGAAGTAGATATTATATAAGTTAGCAAAACACTATCTAAATTGTTCTAGTGCTCTTACTTTATGTGGAATATAATTTTATATATATATATATATATATATATACATATCTAATGTGTACATCATCATCAAATACTATTGAATTATATCTTAACACGTGCCGTTTCCTTCACTAGATTTCGTGTTTTCCTTGTAATGTCTTTGAAAATATATATATATTTCATACAAAGATGTGGCCCGTTGAAATATGTGTACCACTCGCATCAAGCAGAAAACTGCGTTGGATCCAAATCCAAATACCATGTAACGTGATTGATAAAATGCAGATATACAATAGTCACATGTCTCCAAAATTATATAAATAAATAAATAAACAAATAATTGATGACCTGATGGGTTAATTAGGTAGAAGAAATTACACGAATTGTATTCTACGATCCACTTCATCCACATAAAACCAGTTAAAGCGTAGAAACCAACTTCAGAAGCAGACAAGCGGTTTTTCGTATCACACATTCTCTCTATATTAGAACTTTCAAAGTAATTTAGGGTTCTACAACTCTCATTTCTGTTCACACCTACCACAGCTGGGTCACTCGTAAAAGGTATTCAATTCGTTTCTATTCTGTTTCTCATTCTTCTCTCCACGAAAGAAAACAAAAGAAATCCAATTTTGATTAGATTTTGTTTTTTTTTTTTTTTTCCTCTCTTGCTTTTAACTTTAAAGTGCCACTCAAAAGACTCGCCATCACTGCTTTTCTTGTTTTGGGCTTTGTAGATTTGCGAGGAAAAGATGATTCAAGAGCTGTTAGGAGATGCTGGATTGCTCTTAGGAGATAGGAAAATCACCTTTAATAATGGTGGAGTAGTTTTTGAAGGCTCGCCTTCGTCTTCGCCCTCGCCTTCTCTTTCTCCGTCTCCAATTTCTCCTTCTGCAACAACAATAACAACAACTACTGCTAATACTGGTTCCGCTTCTGCGACCTCGTCTTCGGAGAATTTGAGGTGCCCAAGATGCGATTCTTCCAACACAAAGTTCTGCTACTACAACAACTACAATCTCACTCAGCCTCGTCATTTCTGCAAGACTTGCCGAAGATACTGGACGAAGGGAGGTGCGCTTCGTAACATACCGATCGGAGGTGGATGCCGGAAAAACAAGAGCTCTACTGTATCAAATAGTACTGCCGGAAGGACGACGAGTGCTGCGAAAGTGAAAACAACGTGCCCCTCCGAAATCATTAAGAGTCTTGGAAGTGGATTTAGTACTCATGATCAGATGCAGATGGCGACGAATACAGTTCTTTGGGGTTCACCGCAGAATTCTCAACTGCTAGCTTTACTTAGAGCAACCCAAAACCCTAATCCTAATCTTTTGTCAAATGCCATCGGCATCAAAGACGAGGCCCCCATGATTGCCTCTCATGTAAACACAGAAACAACAGTTGCCACAGGTGCACTAAATGCAACAGCCCTAGGACTAGATCCTCCTGGTCAAATGGCGCTCGGGTTGTTCGGTTCTCTGAGCTGGAGAAACAATCAACATCATCAACTTCATGAACGACACCAACCTCAACAAAATAGTGTGCTACTCGGTGAAACTCAAAATTCGGGCATTCAAGAGCTTTATCAAAGAATCAGATCATCATCAAATAATCACTACAGTAGTAATGATCATCATTCGTCACAAGGATTTGCTTTGACACCAAACGCTCCATCGTCTGCATTGGAACCAGTTTCTGGTACTGGAGGAGAATTTGGTTACTGGAATCCACCATTTTATTGGTCCGATCTACCGACAAGCAACACTTCATTTCCTTAATCTGAACACTGTACTGATCTCCTTCCCTTTGCCTCCTTTAAAACTCTTTTTCTTTTCTTTTTTTTTTTTAAAGTAAATTTAATGTTCTTTTTTATCTCGTTGTTGTTGTCATTCGAGGTACAATGTTGTAGAATTTATTAGTGTTTGGTTTAATTTTTGTTTCCCTACATGTTTGTTTCTTGAAGATTCCAGGAGTTGCTTAGGTGGTTTGTCAAAATGTAACAAAGACCAGGATCAATGGAATGGTAAAGAATTAGATGTTTATTAGTCAAGATGAATTTTAGAGCACTCCCTTCCAATATACTGCACTAGTATATTATATTAATTTCAAAGATATTTCATCTTAGAAGAGATATGAATGGTAAAGAACCCGGGGGAAAAAAAAAAAAAGAAAAAACCTATAGAGAAATCTTTGTTCTTCTTCAAGCTTCTGGTGTCTCTTTTGCGTTTCAAGAAAAAAAAAGCCGACGGTGATGTATGAATAATACGACGTGGAGATTCTTCTGTGTTTAGTGAGGAAAAAAAGTGGAAAAAGGAGGACTGCATCATATGGGTATGGCCTCTCGATAGAGTTGCCAAATACAGTGCCTTGATTCGATTCTTGCTGTTTTAAGGGTTCCATTGCAGCCTTATGTGGGTGAAGCTTTTGCGCTTTGTTATCTGGTAATTAATATGCAAGCAGCTTCCTTGAAACTTACAGATATTCATTCGCAGAATTCTGAAACCAACGCACAAACACACATTTTTTTCTGTTAAACAATCGAGAAATATTCTTGTCATAAGCCCGGAAATCAACATTTCATATAAAACAAGGTGAAAGTTACCTCGCTCCACTCCTCTCCCCCTCTTGTCATTTTATTATAATTAATTAAATCTTTGACATTAATTATAAGCTTTAGCTTAGTTCAACTTAATCATCATATTTCTGCCCTTTTACTGCAACTCGATTCTCTGCAAGTGCAGTACCAAAAGAAGTGAAGCATGTACTTCGCATTGAGATACGTTAGGAAATTTTCAATTGCTTATTATGAGATGCACTTAATTGTGTTTAAAGTTTGGTAGACTCAATTGATTAAATTTGGACTAAAAAGCTACTATTCTTCACTAGAAGCCTTCATCATATATATATATATATATATATATGGTACAAGCGTGGATGTGTCTTTCTTAAACAATGAAAATCTTGCCAGGAAATGAATACTAATGATAAATTCTTAACGCCTAAGAAAATGTTGGAATTTTAACTACCTAATTTGAGTACCGAGTAGAAAATAAAGTGTCCTCGCTATTTTAAGTAGGTTTCTAGTTTAATGTTTTATAATATTATTAGTAGATATCTAATTTTAAATTTGGGTTATATTAGAAATATGTTTATTACAAATACAGAGAATTGGCAAATTAAATGATATGTGAAAGCTAGAAACATTGGGCAGCAAGTTATAGACCACGATATTATAAGAGATTGATTGCATCTCTGTGATGAGAAGTGAATATCTGAAGAATAATTTTCTTTTATCTTAATATTCTTGCAATTGATTTCTTCACAAATTAGTCTAACATAATTAATTATATCATTTTTACAATATTTCTTAATTGTTGTAAAAGATAATTTCACTCCCATTGCATGTTGTAGCATGAATTTCTTGCGGTGAGACTGATGATCTACCCCACAAAATTATTACCTATAATAGCTATAGTAATTCATTGACCAGTAAAACCAAATTTAATTAGGGTGGGAGAAGATATTGGGAGAACACAAAATATTTGAGGAGGAAGGAGAGAATAAATTGAGAAAACTTAAAATGTTTTGTTCCTTTAACTTAATTTCACATAATATGCTTATATGAGTTTATATAGTGCTCACATAAGCATATGAAACATTATGACATACATGAATCTTATGAATTAATTGAATATATAAACCGTAATAAATATTGATGCATGTATATAAATTAACACAAACGAACTATATAAATGCAAATACATGAACTACATAATTGTATAAATATGAACCAAAGGAAACAACAGAATTGTATACATGTATACATAATTGTATACATGAACTACATAATTGCAATACATCAATAATGTTTAGTATAAATACTAACAGAAGATGCATAAGACAAAGGAAACAACAAAAATCCATACACCTATTTCATTCTCCCCATTCATCTTTTTTTGAAAAAAAAAAGTAAAATTACTAAATTTGCTATTAATAAATAATCTATAACCCCTCTCCCTAAACTCATGCATTCTTCAACACAAAACCCTAGTTCTCCATTATCTAATCATTCAATCTTTTCTAATCATATAACTATTTAATTTTTTTCTTTTTTATAAAGAGTATTGTGTTTGATAATCATTAACAAAAGATTTTCTTTGAGAACCCATTTGGTGCATAAGATAGGATAAAATAATTTTTGTGGGATATGATGGGATGAGATGTAAAAAATTTTTTTAAATTTTTTTTTTTTGGTGGAATAACTAAATTCCACCAAAAATGGTGGGTTTGAGTTATCCCACCAACATGAGATAAATAAGTGGGCCTGGATAATTTTTTATCATATCCTATATAGCCCTAAACATCAGATTAGGACAAAAATTTGTCCATTCCCATCCTAATCCCAGATACCAAATGGGCCCTTAAGGTTTATATGTGTTCAAAAAAGTTTAATTAATTGGTATAGAAAGTGCATAAAAGCAAACTCAAGCTCTTTAATCACATTCTTTAATCTGAAATCCTATTTCTTTGTTATCTAGTCATTCAATCTTCACTAACCATAAAACTATTTATTTATTTATTTATTCATTTTAATAGAGTACTGTGTTTGATCATCATTAACAAAAGATTTTCTTTTAAGATCTATGTATGCTCAAACAAGTTTAATTAATTGGCATAGGAAGTGTGTAAAAGCATATTCAAGCTCTTAAATCACAAATTTGTTTATTTAGAACAGTTAGAAAGTCGGATAAATTGTACTTTAATTAAGCTTGGTAATATTTTTTTTTTCAACTTTTCATTCAAAAAATATAGTAATCAACAATAAATACATCAAAATGGGGTTTCTAAACCTCATTCTAGACTTCTTTGTTGATCTAGGAATAACATTTTGCTTTGTCCTGTGAAAAACCAAAGGAATAAATTATGAGAATATAGTTTATCTGTTCGATTTTTCAATTAACTAAAGCAAGATGTTTATTTGGACAGGAATGGACAACACATTGGTCTATTCCCGTCCCAACTGTCCACGGCTATTTGTCCATTTAGATTTTAATTTTCTATCATTTTCTTCACCTTTTATTTAAAAAAAAAAACGAAGAAGATCAATAATATGATACTCCAGATCAAATCTAAGTTTTAGCTGTACAAAATCAAGAAATCATAAGCTTTTTACACTAGGGTTTGAGAAAAAAAAACTTGTTAAAAGATGATGATTTTTCTGCAAGATTTTGATGGAAATATAGTGACCACAAAAACACTAAACAAGAAAAATATCCAAGAAGAAGATGAAGAACTTGAATCTTGTACTAGAACTTGTGCAATTTGCTTGATGATGGATGAAATATACAAGAGGTATTTATAGGAGTCTACCTATTAAATACATACGTGAATCTAAACATACATGAACTTGTAAGTTCATGGATCACACACCACTAGATACATACATGTATATTATTTATTCCTAATACATTCATGAACCTATTAAAACATGAACACATTAACTAGATGCCTTCATCATAATAACTCCCAATGAATCATGTTTACTATAAATTGTAACACCCCGTAACTTCGTGATCATGCCACGTCGCGAGTAGGTATAAAATGAAAAATAATAACATGATAACGTATATGCACTTATGATAGGGGCAATATAAATTAAAACAATCAAAAGGTTAAAATTTGTATAATCATATAAAACTTATAATAAGTTGTACACATTAAGATGATTAGGATATATATATATATATATACTTGGAAAAAAATTTATAATCAGGTTATTTATATATAAATTGACATGATTAGAAAATAAAATAAAATTTTGGCCAAACCAGAAAAGTCTGGTTTGGCGATGAGCTTGCTGAATAAGAGAAAGAAGGAGGGAAGAAGACTCTAGGAAGGAGAAGAACCGAGAGGAGGAATTGGAGAAGAAGATCGTGGCTATTACAACTACTGCCGGAATGAAATGAAAGAAGAAGAAGGAACCAACAGCTGTGATGTGTTCAGGGGCATGGTCTCATGAATGAAATGAGGAAGATGAGCAAGTGGTGAACTGGAACTGTGAGCAAGAAGAAGAAAACAAAGGAGCGACCAGAGTTTTATGGTTGCTGCAGCTGGTGAAGTCGAAGAAGGAAAACAGAGCAGGGTGCTCTGTTGCTGCTGCTGCTCGGGACTATCATTGCATGAACAGAGGGAAGAAGAGAAACCAGCGCAATGGTGTTCTGTGTTGTGGATGGGATTGCTGCTGCTACCGGAGCTGTTAATGTTTCTGCTGCAGAATGAAGAAGTAGCCGATGATGTTGGCTAGTGAGACGAACAGAGGGAAAGAAAGCGATCAGAGCAACGGTACTCTACTGTTGTTGTGGCTACTGCAACTGCCGAATGAAGAAGAAGCAATGCAGGGAAGAGGAACAGAAAATAAGGGAGGAAAGAACATAGGAAGCAGCTGTTGGACCAAGAAGAGAATGGAAGAAAGTGAGGAGCTGCTGGCTGGACGGACTGCTGATGATGCTCTGTTTGAAGATGAAGAAATCGAGCTGCTGTGAGACACATGAGCCAAGCATGACGAGTAGAGGAAGGAAGAATGGCAGTCTACGGCTGCTACTACTCCGGGCGGTTGTTGCAGAATCGTGAAGAAGGAAACAAGCTGTTGTAGATTTTTGCTTGATGAGTAAGGTGCGTCTTGCTGATCTGAAATGAAGAAGAGTAGAGGTGAGTGTGTGAGTGACTGCAGCTACATGAAACAAGAATAGGGAACCATGATTTAGTAGTAGCTGGCGATAAAAGAGAAGAACAGAGGAGAAACACGATGAAGGATGATAGAGTGATTGGAATTTTTGGGTTGTTGTCCGTCAGGTATGGGTGTGACTTGGAGCTGTGAATGAGAAGAAGGAAATTGCAACTACTGGTTGGTGAATTATGAAGACAGGGGAGCTGTGTGGGTTGGGTAGTGCATTGTTTAAGTGGCTGCTATGGTGTTTGAGGTTGAAGTGAATAACAGGGAAATGGCAGCAATGAAATGATGCGTGGTGCGTGTGTGTGACTATTGTTACCACCTAATGAAGAAGAGCATGACGAATGAAGGTGAGCAGCTATTGGTTTGTGCATGAAGGGGATGATGTGAGCCGTGAAGTGCTTGGTTTGAAGCTAACTGGTGTGTTGCTGCTGGGGAAATGAAAAGAAGAAGAGAATGAAATAGAGCAAAAATTGCAGATTTAAATTTCTATGTTCGATCTCGATTTTCATGATAACGGGTCATGAATCACGAGTAGGAAAAAGGGAAATGGTGTGCTTAGGAAATTTGATGCGTGGGAGTTGGTTGATTTTTATACATGGCGTTGTTGGTTTTGGGTTATGTGTTATTGAAGAAGAAACACTGGATGTGAATAGAATAAGAAACATTGGAGCATGAGGAGTTGGAGCATAGTTAGGTTTTAGCTTAAGCTGTTGATCGTCTAACGAAAATTAGAAGAAGCACCATCTAGTTTGTTGGCTTCAATTTCTAATTTTGTCGAACCATTGAAATAGAGAAGATCAATGCAGAACTGGGTGGCTCAAATTCTTTGTTGTCCTTCGAACAATCTCTTTCTAACCTCCTAATCTCCAAAGTTTCAACCATCATCCTTGGAATGGATGTGTCACACGGTATTTCTAGTCAGTATGAATTACCTTCTATTATTGTAGTAGTTAGTTAACTCCAGATAATAACCATTGCTTTCTTAGTATAGGACATCTGTAAGAACTCAGTCATCCAAGGCTAAAATGATAGAATATCTATTCAAGCAAGCCCCAGACACGGAGGACGATGGCATTGTTAGAGAGCTACTTCTGGATTTCTATACTAGCTCAAGGAAGGGAAAGCCTGATCAAGTTGTGATTTTCAGATCTTTACATGTTAGAATATCAAGGATTTCAAAGGAAAGCAAGGAACCCTGAAGATCTTTGGAATCAGGTTGGCGTGACTTCCTTGCTCATATGTATTATATGGATTTAAGATTCAAAGCATTTGATTGAATAGTTCTAGGTTATTAAAATTTTATTAGGAAATTGATTGAAATTGTTTGGCTTATGTGAATGATGTGTGATGTAAGATGAATTGTTTAATCCATGCGTAATTAGTTCATGACATGATCTTGCATTTGGATTTACTCAAATATAGCATGCATGACTAGGAACATATGCATCTAGATCTTATTGTTCACTCATGCATCTTATCACATTAACTTGCATGAATAGTTTGAATTATTTTCCTAGTGAATTGTGCGATGCATGATGTGATTGAAACTGTTTGTAAAACTAAAATAAGACGATGGTTTATTAAGAATCCATGTACCGGTGCGATTGTCGAGCCTGAAGCGGATCGAGGTGGTATCACCTATATGTCACTGCTTGAGATTATCGAGCTACAAGGCGGATCGTAGGTATTCTCCCACCTGGAGCTGACTGTGACAGCTCGAAGTCTTTGAGAGATGGTATGATGCCATGGTAAGTACACTCTCTTAGGCTGTGATGTGAATGTCAATTGATTTTAGACGGTTATTGGAACCCTCTGAGATTTAATTGGATTATAGGGAATATCGAGAGGCATCTCAACCTTCTTCCAGTCTTAGACTCTGACTAAAACAAATGAGTGTTTGAACGCCTAATGTTTGAGAGTGTGTGTAATGTTTTGGATTGGATTTGTATAATGTATGTGATGTGTAGGAACGATCCACTGGGCTTTCGAGCTCACTCCCACTTTATTTTTAGGTACACAAGGACGTAGAGTACTGTAACCTACATCAGAGGCCTTGCACTCTGATTGGACACCTCATGGGGATGTAGTTTGGGATAGGTGATACTAGAGATGGTATCTGTTTAATTTTATTGAAATTATTTCTTGTATTTAATTGATTTGAATTCAGTTAACCAGAATTGTAAGCAATATTTATTTCTAACATTTTTGCTTGATTGCAAGTTTCAGAGTATTTCCACTGTATTATTTACAAATTGTCTTGAGAAAATCCGGTGAATATATTGAGAAATTATTTGATCTTTTGTTTTGCTTTAAAATATCTATCCCAACATTTACTTGAGAACTAATGGTTATAAACTTAAAATTTGAAGAAAAATATTTTGACAGAAGAAAGATTTAAGTAGCATCTCGATTTTCCTCGAGCAACGATACACACGTGAGGTAACACGTGAACGGAGGTCCAGCTGAAAATTGGGGTGTTACATCAATATAGGTTAAATCTCTAACACCCCCCCTTAAACATGATTCATTCATTGCAAAAGAAATACACACGTGAGGTAACACGTGAACGGAGGTCCAGCTGAAAATTGGGGTGTTACATCAATATAGGTTAAATCTCTAACACCCCCCCTTAAACATGATTCATTCATTGCAAAAGAAATCTAACTTACTCTTTTGACATTCCCCCTTAAGTTAGATTTGGACCAACACCTAGTGCTTGTATTAGCTTCAAAAAACTCTCAGTCTTCAATGCCTTGGTGAAAATTTTGGCCATCTGATCATGAGTCGAACAATACTTGATCTTAACTTCACCATTGTTTACCAAATCTCTAATGAAATGGTACTTGATACGAATATGCTTGCTCTTTCCATGAAATACTGGATTTTTGGTAAGAGCAATGGCCGATTTGTTGTCACAAAACAAAGTTGTTGCTTTTCCAGGAACTTGTTTGAGTTCTTGTAACATCCATATCAGCCAAAGGGCTTGACACCCTGTAGCTGACAAAGACAAATATTCTGCCTCAGCGGTAGAAAGAGCCACACGGGACTGCTTTTTCGAGGACCATGAAATTGCACCATAACCAATGTTGAAAATATAACCAGACATGCTCTTGCAATCATCATGACTTCCACCCCAATCACTATCACTATAACCAACCAAATATGGTTGATCTACCCTCTCATAGGTTATACCATGATTCACTGTGCCACAAATATACCTTAGAACTCTTTTACTAGCTTTCCAATGAATTTTCTTTGGCGATTCCATATATCTGGTAATCAAGCTTATTGCAAAAGTGAGATCCGGTTTAGCTACAGTGAGATACATGAGACTTCCAATGAGGCTGTGATAAAGCGTTGGATTAACAAAAGAATCATCTTCACTATTCTTCGTTAACTTCAGGCCGAACTCCATGGGAGTGCATAGGGGTTTTGCATTGTCCATCATAAATCGCTTCAATAGGTCATTTGCATACTTTTTTTTGAGATATAAAGATGCCTGCATGACTTTGCTTTACCTCCATGCCAAGAAAAAAATGGAGGAGACCCATATCTGTCATCTCAAACTCATTCATCATGAATTTTTTAAAATCATCACACATTTTATCACTAGTGCCCGTAAAGAGTAAATCATCAACATATAAGCAAACGATAAGAATATCACCATCATTACCTTCTTTGATATAGAGAGTATGTTCATATGGGCATCTTTTGAAGCCATTTGCAAGAAAGTAATGGTCAATTCGGCTATACCATGCTCGAGGAGCTTGTTTCAACCCATAGAGTGCTTTTTTGAGTTTACTACTTTATTTTCTTCCCCTTTCATCACACACCCTAGAGTTTGATTGATATAAACCTCCTCTTCAAGAACTCCATTCAAGAATGTTAATTTGACGTCCATTTGATAAATGCTCCAATGATGTTGTGCTGCCAACGCTAGGACCAACCAAATGGTTTCAAGACGTGCAACAGGAGCAAAAACTTCTTCATAATTGACCCCATATTGTTGCTTGTAGCCTTTAGCAACAAGTCGTGTTTTATACTTTGCAACTTCTCCTTGTGAATTTAACTTGGTTTTGTAAACCCACTTGACTCCAATGGGGATCTTTCCCTGTAGAAGCTCAACTAGCTCCCAAGTATCATTTCTTTTAATGGAATCAATTTCTTGATCCATTGCTTGTCTCCATTTTGCATCTTGTGAAACACCTTCAAAAGTTATAGGATCAGCATCAACAAAAAGTTCAAAATTGGTAAAATCAACATCTGACACTGGTGTCATGGAAGCATAGATGTCAGAAATACTTCGAAATTTGCTTGGAGGAGAATCATCATCACTTGAAAAAGAGGATGATGAAGATGAAGAGGGATCATTCACACCATCATGATGGTTATTCGGATGTTCAGGTTCTTCATTGATGACAATAGATTTTTGTTTGACATCGATATCCCAATTCCAAGATTCTTCTTCATTGAACAAGACGTCTTGACTTATGATGGTCTTCTTAGTGAGAGAATTGTATAACTTGTAAGCTTTGGAATTTTCACTATAACCCACAAGTATACATTTTTCAGATTTGTCATCAAGCTTTTGTCTCTGAGCATTGGGCACATGGGAGTAAGCAATGCTCCTAAATACTCGAAGATGGCCAACATTAGGCTTCCTACCGCTCCAAGCTTCATATGGTGTCATGTCACGAACACTTTTAGTGGAAGCACGGTTTAATAGATAGATGGTGCATGCAACTGCTTCAGCCCAAAAAGAGTTTAGAATTCCTCGAGCTTTTAACATGCTTCTAGCTAGCTCCATGATGGCTCTGTTCTTCCTTTCAGCAACTCCATTTTGCTGGGGAGTGTATCGAATAGTGAGTTGATGATGAACGCCATCTTCATTTAAAAAACTCGAGAGACCAACATACTCTCCACCACGATCAGAACGTAAGGTCTTGATGGAGTAACCACAATCATTCTCGGCCATGGATTTAAAGAGTTTGAAGTACTTGAGAACTTCTGATTTGTCCTTCAAAAAATAAATCCATGTTTTTCTACTATGATCATCAATAAAGGTAAGAAAGTACCGATTACCTCAAAGAGATGGTGTTTGCATTGGTTCGCATACATCAGAGTGAACTAACTCAAGACACCTAGATGCTCTCCATGTACTTTTGTTGGGAAATGACTGCCGATGTTGCTTTCCAAGTGCACACCCTTCACATACTTGATTTGGATGATAAATATCTGGCAAACCACTCACCATGTCATGCTTGGACATATGAGCCAATGTGTTGAAACTTAAATGGCCAAATTGTAAATGCCATAGCCATGATGGTTCTTTCACAATGGTACTAAAGCAAGAAAATGTCGTAGTTTTGATCTTCAACGGAAACATCTTGTTAGTGGTCATCTTCACTTGAGCAACAAGATTATGGCTCTTATCTTTGATCTCACATGTATCATTGTCAAACTTGACATGATATTGTTTTAGATGCAATTGTCCAATACTAAGAAGATTGTGTTTAAGGCCAGGGACAAAGAAAACATTACAAATGCGTTTGGTACCTTGTTTGGTATGCACCAAAATGTCACCACTACCTTTGACTTGAAAGTTTTTGTCATCTCTCGTTCGAACTTCACTTTGGACTGATTCATCCAAAGTTGTGAATGCATTTTGAATGCCAGTCATGTGGTTACTACAACCACTATCAAGATACCATATTGCATCTTGAGCATTCTCTTGACTAGTGCAAGTAAGAAATATCGCTCCTTCGTCAAGATTTTGGATATTCTCATGCACGAAAGAGGTTTGATCATCATTCTTTTTTTGACCAACAGTTGGATTGATAATGTCCAAACTTGTTGCAACCGTAACATTGAACCTGTTTCTGATTTTGGCGTCTTCTGCGATTGCTTTCGCATCCACATCCTCTTCCTCTTCTAGATGACATATGTGAATTATCATCCTTTTGATGCTCTTGTTGTCTTTGTTGGCTTCCTTGACTCCTTCCACGTCCACCGTTGGTGTAACTTCCTTTTTTTTTTCCTCTAGAACCTTCTCTAAAAGAAACTTGTGTTTGAAATGCTTCCTCTAGAGGAGTGGAGTCAAACTGTTGCAGCCGAAGTTCATGGGCTTGTAATGATCCCATCAAGCTTTCCAAAGACATTGTAGAAAGATCTTTGGACTCTTCAATGGCAACAACAGCATACTCGAACTTTCGGGACATACTGCGAAGAATCTTTTCAACAACTCTTTGATCAGCTATATTTTCTCAATTTTGCCGCATTTGATTCACTATGGCAATGACTCGATTAAAATAATCTTCAACAGTTTTCGAGTCCTTCATGCGTATGGTGTCAAACTCACCATGCAAAGATTGTAATCTCACCATTTTGACCTTATCTTCTCCCTTGTAGGTATTATATAGAATATCCCACGCTTGCTTTGCAGAAGTGGTTGTTGAGATCCTTTCGAACACTGCTTCATCTTACGCTTAAAAGATGAAATAAAGTGTTTTGTTGTCCTTCTTTCGATTCTTTTTCAACTCATTGCCTTGTTGTTGAGGTAGTTCGACTTGAGTTTTTGGTTCATCATAGTCATTCTCGACTATGTCACATAAGTCTTGTGACTTATACAATACCTTCATCTGTATACTCCATTGAGTATAGTTCTACCCATTGAACTTGGGAAGTTGGGGCTGCAACATGTTATTGTTGGAAGCCATGAAAATCAACCTCACTCTGATACCACTTTGATGGAAATATAGTGACCACAAAAACACTAAACAAGAAAAATATTCAAGAAGAAGATGAAGAACTTGTGCAATTTGCTTGATGATGGATGAAACATACAAGAGGTATTTATAGGAGTCCATCTATTAAATACATACGTGAATCTAAACATATATGAACTTGTAAGTTCATGGATCACACACCACTAGATATATACATTTATATTATTTATTCCCAATACATTCATGAGCCTATTAAAATATGAACACATTAAATAGATGTATTCATCATAATAACTCCCAATGAATCATGTTTATTATAAATATAGGTTAAATCTCTAACAGATTTCAATGTTACGATGTCATAATCATTGTTAATCACCTTCAAACGTATAGCAAAATCTTTCAAAAAAAAAAATAGTGAGCAAATGAAACGAATTGAAGGGAGTGGAAGATGGAACATTTATGAAAGATGGGAAAGATAAAGAAAGAGTTGTTTGAAATGAGAATGGTGGTTTTGAAATTTAGTTGGGCGGAGAGAGAGTTTAAATGTTTTTTTGAATTTGTTTGATTTAAAGAAGTGGGTGGGGGCAAAGTTATATGTGTAGGTTGCTTTCTAAAAAAACAAATAGAGACGATGCTTTCTCTCATGATTGACTTATATACACCTCTATCTTTTGAAGTCCCTTAATTTTGTTGGTGTAAGAGATGACAACTCCCATGGTTATAGGGCTAATAATTAAATAAATAAAGCAAGCAGCAACAATATATGGTTAGACTAATTAGATGTAGTATTACTCTATCGTAATATGTCCTAAGGTGGAAAGAGATCAAATCCCCTCCCTAGCATAAATGTAACAAAAGTGGGCTTAGACTCTATCATGAGCTTCAATCCTTTTAACCTAGCTACCATGTTCTTGTGTCTCTCCTAATCTATCATGTTAGGCATGTTTCATTAATATTTGTATTGTCATTTTTGTTTTAACCCAAAGCATGTTCTTATTCCTCACAATTCATGAAACGAGCTACATGAAACTCGAAATTCATGTGACTAATTAGGCATCGCCTTTCTTGCACAAATTGATTTAAATTAGATGCATAATATTTTCAAAGTTTTGAAAGACATGTGAAAATTACTATTTTGCATATGTGCAACTTTATTCAAACAGGCTAACATCATCATAAAGGGCCAAGGAAGTTATGTATTTTGTGATTTAGTGTGCATAAAAAAACATGATAATTGACTTGTTTTTAGTATTCTAAGTATGTAACATGCAATCCACAGTAATTCTTATTGAGCTTACATTTTGTGGATACTTTTTGTTAAAAAAAAAAAAAAAAAAAAAAAACCAAAAGTTTGTGCTCATGTATAGTTTGTAAACCAAATGGCATGCATAATGTGCTGTGCGATGAAAATTTGTTACTAATTGCAATGTTTAACTATTATGAAATTAGATGTTTATCTATGTTCGATATAAGTTGATTACATCTAAGTTATAGGATGCATGTCCCATTAAAAAACATTAAGATTAAGAATATATATACTTATGAAGATGATTATTTATATGAATGTCATCAAAAGGTTTATCAAGACGGAGTAGGTCCCTTATAATTTTTGAGGTGATACTACCATTTAATGTATCTCCTATAATATTATACAAAGAATTTGATTTATGATCATGATAAGTACCAACTAGGCCAAATTCTGAGAAAACTATTTCAACCTAGAACAAATTGATGTATTCAACATCAATATTTATAGCTTTTGCGCATATTTTTGTGTAGATGTTTGAGTAAAATATTAGACATATGGTCCAACTTTGCAGCTAAACTATTTCCATAAGGACACCCTGTTTTCTAATTTTTTTTTGGGTGCATTCTTATCCTTCAAGTAACACAAATAGTATAAACTTACTCAAAATTAACCCCTCTATCATAATATCCAGTCATTAAGGCGAGTTTATATTGCATGAAACATATTATATGATGTTGATATGGCATAGCATGCCCCATATCCAAGGATGCTAATGAGGCTATGAGATGATACACTTTCACTCTAAAAAATGTTTAAGACAAAGGGTGCCTTGATACAAATAGTTTAGAGGTAAAGTTACACCACACTAACATTTATTCTCGTATTATTTATGACCTTACCTACAAATCACCTTGTACCATAAGTTTTCTTTTCTTTTCTTTTTATTTGTTTTCTTTTTTAAGTGCAGACTCAATGTCAAAAATTGTCGGGACCCCTTCCCAGAGTCAAGGGCGGCCCGACCGGCACAGCGGTCTGACGAAACTCTCTCACTAAGACGAGTTCGCCCAACCGCTGTTAAGTCATCTTTGCAAACCTCATGTGATGAGACGATATCAGAATGATTAGAATCATTAAAACCAAAGTAAGCAATAATTCAAACGATAGCATTTCATTTACATTGTCTGTCCAAAATACATATTCAACCATTTTGACTAGTACAAATCTATGACCAACCTCAATGAAAAAGCGAAGACCAAAAAGAAACTGGGACAGGAGTCGTCAGGGAATCAGGCTATCACTACGCCT
>JAJIYU010004456.1:0-24284 GCA_030144865.1 Tinospora cordifolia | reverse complement strand
GGGCTTTAGTTCCATAGTGCACTGTTTAACTGGTAAGATATCTAAAGGAGTTTACAGTGAAGACAGCATTCTTATCCCCAATCCATTCGAGCCCGTCTGGTTCAAATGAGATTTGAACTGTCTGCAGCAAGTTGATAAGATCCATAACGCCTTGGATTTGTTCCTCCCGGATGTTTTCTACTAATGTGCAGATTCCAAGCAATGCCTCCTCTTTCCTGTTGATCGTGTTGATAGTAGAAATCTGACACTGTAGCATTGTCTTGATTGGCTGATCAATTTAGGAAAGTTAAATTGTGCTGATATTCTAAAAAACAGGCACCCTACCGCTGCTATATCCCCATCGTGGTGTTGTCTTCAAAGGCAAGAGAGTGAAGATGTGCAACATATATTTAGCAGATGCACAATAAGCTTGGGTCTGTGACGAACCTAGAGCTCCAGACACATTCAGATAATTGCAGCTACATTTGAAAGCTTATTTGTTGTGCCTTCTAATCAATCTCCTTCTCTTTTAAGAAAATATTGGAAATGTATTCAATTTTCCATTTGGTGAGTGGTTGTTGATAATATAACACTTTGCACGAATTGTAAGTATAGGGATAGCTCATGCACAAAGTTTTCATTAATCAATACAATTATGCCTTCATTGGAAAATAATAATGATCATCATGCATTTGATAATATTTATCCATATCGGAAAAAGTATATATATAATTTCTTGATTTAAAAATTCCACCTATTTTTCAAATGTTCTTTGTTTAAGACTTGAAATGCTTGAGTATATGTCAATGTTTATTCATACAAGCAATGGAAGAGTTTTACAACCAAATATAGTTTGTGCAAACACAACTATGACACCCTAACTTCTGTGGAGATAAAATATCATCCATCCATCACCATAATTGAAATTTGAAACACTAACACGACTCAAACATGGTATAGAACCATGGTAGTCAAAATCATGAATCACAAGCGAGTCATTGGGGTTCCTTTAAATTGAATCAAAATTTGAATCAAGTAATCGTGGGATTAAGAGTACAATTGTAAAGTGGACATAAATTTTAGTTTCCAAGAACATTTATTTGTGTTCTTAATGTTATGATAGATTTCTACAATAAAGTTTAAGATTTTATTTTTAATTTGTGATTTATTATATTAAATCTCGTCATTGAATTTCAATTTTTTTATTTTTTGAAAACAGAAACTATTGATATATACTAATAATAAAAGGTTAAGTACAACTGTCGGATGAGAAATCCGACATAAGAAAAGACAAATTACAAAGATTGGAGGATGTTTTCCCTGTTACCCAACCATTCCCCAAAAGAGTATCCCATAGAGAGTTTAGAAGTAGAGATCCACGAGGCGAACAAAATGTTGAATCTCTCACATATCATATGAATTTCTCTCTTCTTTTTTTTAAACATTCTTGAGTTTCTCTCCTTCCATATAGTGTACCAAATTGCTACCATTAGAACCCTCCAATAGTGCTTTATTTTGGAAAGATTTTCATTGGATGTCCCTAGGCGTATGTCCGTATCAATTGGAGGAGCTATACTTGTGTGCAGCTGCGTCTATTTTTGCCAAATTGTGAGGGTCACGTTGCACTCTATGAATAGATGCTTTGAGTTGTCCTCGTTCTCCCTGCACATGAGGAAAATAGATGGACTTAGATACTAACCGGGAAAGTGTTTTTGTAAGTTTTATCCTGTTTTTAGTTTGCCAAAGCTCCATTGCCATAAGAAGAGTTTCACTTTAAAAGGGACTTTTATGTTCCAAATAAGATCAGGCGGAGTTGTTGATGTTCCCATGTTCTCTTGCAAGATCTTTTCCATAAAGGATTTCACTGTAAACTGACATTGTTTTGCCCCCTTCCCACAAAGGTCTATCTTCCCCATCAGCTTCATTCCATTAGAACTCTTGAAAATTATTTAGGAGTTGTCCTAGCTCCTTCATTCGGTCCTCCCCAACATTTCCAACTATGTGTAAATTTCATCCTCTTTGGCCTCCTATCTCCATATCATTGGGTGTCCTGAATTGAGAAATGGCTGCCCCATGCTGTCTTGAAATTCTGAAAATATTAGGATATTTCTCCTTTAGCTTTGTCTAGCCACACCATCAATCCTCCCAGAAGGCAACGGAGTTCCCTTGCCCTATTTTCCAACTAATGTAGGGACGAATTTTCTCATATAGGCTGTAAATTCCTTTCCAAGGAGATTTGTGGCTGCTTTTTCTATTTTGGCCAGCCTCTCTACCAAATGTCTTCCTACCATGAATGCTTTGAACCACTTTGACCCACATTGAATTCGAATTCTCCATCATTTTCCATATCCATTTCCCTCTTAATGCTATATTTCTTGTGTTTAACCCTCTTATGCCCAAGCCTCCTTTTTCAAGGGGTCTACAAACTTGGGCCCAACTTACTATGTTTATTTTAGATTCAGAATCCTCATTCTTCCATAGAAAGTTTCTCATTTGTTTTTCAAGGATATTAGCCACCTTCTTCGGCATTTTGAATAGGGACATATAGTACGTTGGCAGTGCCTCCAAAGCTGATTTTAGAAGCAGCATTCTACCCCCTCTAGAGAGAGAGCTTTTCTTCCACCCCGCAACTCTTCGATTCATAGTTTCTATCACAGGGTCCCAAAAACCCATTTTATAAGGATTTCCCCCTAGAGCCATTCCCAGGTACGTCATGGGCCATTCCCCTTGAGCTATCTGCAGCATACCAGCCAGTCTGTCAATCTCCTCCTTTCGCGTATTAACCCCCAGCAGCTGACTCTTTGTGCCATTTATCTTCAGTCCTGACATAAAGCAAAAAGTCTGCAACACCTCCCACGTTGTCTGAACTTCCTCCTTACTGTTATTCATGAAGATGAGACAGTCATCTGCGAACAGCATATGAGTTAGCTGAAAGTTGTCATTTCCTACCTTCATACCTTGAATTTTCCAAGATTGAGAAGCTTTTTCCAAGATTCTTGTGAAGCTATCTGCCACTATAGTATAGAGGAATGAAGACAAGGGATCTCCCTGTCTCAAACCTTTTTGGCCAGTTATTTTCCCTCGGGGTCTTCCATTTATAAAGACTAAATAGTTTGTGGTTTTGAGGCAACCTTGCATCCATTTCCTCCATGTAGGGCCAAATCCTTTTTCCTCCAGCACATAATCCAAGAATTGCCAGCGCATTAAATCATAGGCCTTAGCAAAATCAACCTTTAGAAGGAGGCCTTGTTTCCCATTTATTCTATAGTCTTCAACCACTTCGTTTTCTATCAGCACTGCTTCTGTTATTTGTCTTTCTCTTACAAAAGCTAATTGGTGTTCGCTGATAGTAGATGGGCGAACAGCCCTTAATATGTTAGCTAATGTCTTAGCTATGATCTTATAAACGCTGGTGATGAGGCTAATGGGTCTGAAGCCTTCCACCCTTAAGGAATTGATCTTCTTCGGAATTAGGCATATATAGAGCTCATTTACTCTTCTATTAATGATATTGTCCTTATGGAACTCCTTCATGCATTCCATAATTTCTTCTTTGACTGTCTCCCATTCTTTTTGAAAAAATGTCATGGTGAATCCATCAGGACCCGAAGCTTTTCCCCCATCACAGCTGAAGACAGCCTCTTAATTTCTTCTTCCTCAAATTCACGTTCCAGCCATTTGCTATCCTTCCTAGAAATTCCACGCTAGTTAATTCCCCAACCCGCCACTTGTGGGGATTTAGATCCTGATATTGAGCAGCAAAGTATTCTAGAATCATTCTTTCGATACTTTCATCATCTTCTATCAGGTTGCCTTCTCTATCCTCTAACTTGGTGATTGAGGCTCTAACTCTTTTGAGAGACAGAATTCTGTGAAAAAATTTGTTGTTAATCTCCACTTCCTTGGCCCTTTGCCTACTTAAGCTTGGCCCTTTACCTGCTTAAGCTTGGCCTCTGCCTGAATTTCCTCTCCTGGGCACATCGGATAATTTGGATTTCTTCAATGATCTTCCTTCTTTCAATGATTAAGTCCGGACTATCTTCAGTTTCCAATTTCTTGTCCATTTGTATCAATCTATCAATCAGAACTTGATGTTTTACCTCATCTTGATCTCCTTGGCCTTGTCTCCAAATTTTTATTTTGTTTCTAAGATTTCTTAGTTTAGACATTAGCTTATACCCTACCCATCCCTAACTTGAGTCTGTCTCCCATTCCTTTCGAACTAGTTCCTGAAAGCTTCTCTGTTGTAGCCACGAGTTTTCAAGTCTGAGAGGAACTGGGCCCCACTTATTCTCCTCAATATCCAACTGAATGGGTCAATGATCCAATGTAATTCTCTGAAGGCCCCACACCTTCTGGTTTCTAAAAAGTTCTCCCCACTTGTCATTGTAAAGAAATTTGTCTATCTTAGACACTACAGGTTGGTTACGATCATTACTCCGGGTGAAAGAAATGTTTCTCATATCTGGTTCTTGGAGATTCATTTCCTGTATCCAGCCGTCAAACTTCTCCATGGAGTTTGTAAGATGTTTGTTGCCTTTCTTTTCTTCAACGTTTCGCACCATATTAAAGTCTCCTCCTAGACACCAGGGACCCTGGACGTAGCTTGAGACTGCTGCAAGTTCAATGAGGCAGTTTTCCTTGCCTTCGTTGTCGCAGGGGCCATAGATGGTCGTAAACCACCAACTTCCTATGTCTTTACTGTTTATTTTGACAGTGATCGAATAGTTGCCTTCTCATTTTTCTTCCACTGTCATGTTTCTGATATCCCACATTATTAGAATCCCTCCTACGGTACCTTCTGCTAGCAGAGAAGCCCATTCAACGAATCTTCTTTTCCAAATGTCTTTAATTAGATCTTGATGAACCATTCGTTTTTTGGTTTCTTGAAGAGCAACCAAATCAGCCTTTGCAGCCGAGATGATTCGTTTGATCGCTTGTTGCTTGCTATCCGAGCCACAGCCCCAGCTATTCCAACTGAGAATCTTCATGAGGAAACAGCAAACCCCAAGGAGAAGCAATCCAGCCTATTATGCTGCTATCAGTTGGGCATTGATCGACAGCAGAAATTCACTACTTCTTTGGTATTCCGCCATCTGTGTGATTCATTCGCTTTCAAAGTTTCTCTTTCTTGATATCATTTGTTGTTCTCCTTCTGACAGTGCTACCTTCTGTGTTTGAGTTGTCATGTCTTGGTCGAGACTTTCCTGGTCTCTGCTTTCGCCTTTTTGCTGCTCTAAAATGTCCCCTTTCCCTTCTACCCCCCAAGAAGAAGAAGAAGATGTGGGATCAGGGTGAGTGGGACATACCTGGTCCGTTTCCTTTTCAACTCCCTGGTTCTCTTCCTGTGTTATTCCTCCATCAGAATTTCCTTCATCTCCTTCCGTGCATGTCTCCGCTACGTATTCGGACTCCGTGTTATCAATGCATGCATGATAGTCTGAGTCCGTATCAAGATCAGATCCACTAATCTCCGTTTGAGCGGCCCAATAGGCCATCACTCCTTTTTTATTTCATTGGGCTTGATCCTTGGCCCTTCGGTATATTTTGAGAATGGGCCTACTCCTTATCGGCCCGTGGTCTAGAGTTATCATCCTCTGTGGGCTTTTGCTAGAGGATCCAACATCCCTTTCACCTCGTATAGGTCTGGATTTCATAAGTGGGCCTGTTATTTCGGCCCGGTCACTCATCCTCCACTCTATGATTTAAATCCAGTCGCCCAAGTGATTTTGTCAATTACTCAGGTCTATCTTCTTCTCC
This sequence comes from Tinospora cordifolia, assembly GCA_030144865.1. Lineage (NCBI taxonomy): Eukaryota > Viridiplantae > Streptophyta > Magnoliopsida > Ranunculales > Menispermaceae > Tinospora > Tinospora cordifolia. Next base: position 18,545 of record JAJIYU010004456.1, on the reverse strand, counting down.
ATCTGCTTACTTATGTTACTATAGCCTTCCCATTCTGTCGGCATCCGTTGACCTGCCACTGTCGCTTCTACTATTCGCTTTTTCTATCGCACTGTCAGACTTTTGAAATTTCTTGTTGCTTCTTATCTCTTCCGTCTCGAGATTCATTTCATCATCACCACTGCTTGAGATCTCAATCTCGTTGATTCTCCGGCCTCCGTACTTCCACTTCCGTGCCGCCGATAAAAGATTTTGAATTCAAATAAGTGACACATAGATATAATATAACATTATGACATACAATTTATAGATTGCAACTTCACAAATGACACTAGAAGTGGATGAAATACTCAAAATAGAAATTAGATAAGAAAGAAATACATATTGAATTGTTGATTTAAACTAAAGTTAATATAATAAATAAATGTTCAACTATTTCAAACATCAAAGTTCAGTTGCCGATTGCACCTACCACAAAACTTGAAGTTCAAAGCTAAAACTATTCAACAATTAAAAAGTTTAAAACTATTCATCAAAATCTTCATTATGTAATCTAATATTATCAAGCTGTAACTTTTCTTTCAATTGCAAGTACCGCCATTTTTCTAACTGCAGTATTCCTTTTAAAACAAAACGCTAGGTTTGTTTTTAAATTGTAAATTTGTTATTTATTTATTTGTTCATGGTAAAAATGGATTTTTTTTTTTTGGATCAAAAATATAAAAGAGCCAGAAAAAGGCCCTTGATCGAGCTGAATCTTTGAAGAATTGGCCTGATTCACGAGCAAATCATTGGAATTTCGATTCTCACCTGGGATCCAAATCACTACGGGATGAATCAATTCACTATTCTAACTACCATGTAATGAATATTATGAAACCTTTAGATATCACCCGTCTATTAATTTAGGTACGACTGCAGATAACTCTACGTGTAGCAAACATGGTACGTGATACAGCTTATACCTTACTGGTTCTAACTTCTAAGCACCAGCCATAACTAGTAGAATTTTCATGAGAGTGAAATGTAGCATGACCAAACCATTAAAATACAAATGTGATAATTTGGGTTTTGCAGCTGGCGGCAGGTTGCATAGGCATTTATTGAGTGTCCTACATAGCAATATTTTCTGAAATTAAAGATTCCAAGGAGCATTATCACCAAACTCTAAAGAGGCTCTTTCATTGAATATGCAATGGAATCTCTCCAATTTTAAATTTAAATTGAAGCAGAAAATAACTACTTAAACCATGGCCCATTAACTCACAAAAACATGAAGACAAAGCAATTGTCTAAAGAATGCACAACATTGAACCAAGAAATTATTTAGGAATAACCAGCCAATGTAAACTACACACAAAAATGAAAATCTTCCAAAAGAATAACTCCCACCATTCAAAAACCAGCATTTGCATTTATATGCAAAATAAATACATTGATAGATTCAGCAAAGCTCTCTAAGAATGTAAAATACAACATATTGGGAGATAAAGCATCATGAGATTTGAACACAATGAGATAAAGCATCGTGAAATTTGAAAACAATATGTTGGAACGTAAAGCATGAAGAAAGCCACCATAACATATCAATCAGAGGTAAAATTACAGCCCATTGAGATAACATGGAAGCTTCAATAAGGTGAACGCATGTAGGACCCAATGAAAAGGGAAAAAATAAATAAATAATAAAATAAACAAGCACCCACCTTTTCTGAAAAGCCATTATCAGGAAGAAAGGGAAACCCATTAAACAACTTTGTCAAAAGCACTGGCATGGCAGTTTCTTGAAGTGAACTTTCAAAAGCTGAATGGACCAAAAAGCCAATGGCGAGATCTATGCTCTGAAGTACACATAACATGCAATTAAATGAATGAGCATCAATGACAGGTTTCACATGACCAGATGGAGTGAGTTCATGGAAACAACGGACAAGAACTGGCACCAGGTGTTGTATTTTCTTAATGACAGAAGGTACACCTATACCAAAAAGAAAAACAAAAAAAAAGTAGATAAATTCACCACTAGCGTCTCAATTTTATGGAGTAAGTTCTGAGAAACATTGAACAAGAACAAGCATGAGGTTTCCAAGTTTCTTAATAATGAAGGACAGACCTACTCAAACAAATATAGTTAAGTAAACCATTAGCACCTCAATATCTCTATTTATCAATTTATTATTTTCTATTTTGATATCTTATGTCAGAGATAACATACGAAGAGTAATTTAGTTAAGTGTCTTCAAACTACATAATTTTAAAAAGAGACAAATTATGTTCTCTGTCATAGACATAATCTTCTGTTTTGATTCTTATGTCTTCAAACGAAATGTAAAAAAACATTGATGCATAAAACAGAAAATTGTGTCTATGAAAATACTAAAACAAGAAACCTTTGTTTCAACGCCTTATAAGGTAGTCTTGACAGGCCGAACAACTTCACAAATCAAGGCTATAACTCATTTTTGAATGTTTATTCAACTCATTCCAACAAACTGTTTCATGAACTTGGCTATGCTATATGAATTTGCTCCCTTTCTTTGACACTACTTAAAATAAAACCTTCTAGTACATTACAAATTTAGAACTGGCTATATCTAGCTTCACTATCTTTACCTATCTTTTAGCGTCCTTTATCATTAACTTATTTCCTAAATGTAATACCATTAATAGACAATTTATTACTTTTCAAGCCTGTGCATCTGATGGTCTTTGTTGTGTATATGCTAAAAGATTGAAATTACAATCAATCCTCTCTTTTTTTTTTGAAGAAACAGAGATTTATTGACTTAAAAGAAGAATACAAAAACAAAAACAAACCCAAAACATCCTTAATCAAGAAAACCACACCCACCCATCTGCCACAACATTGCAAAATATTACAAAATATTCTCTCAACCCCAAAGTCAGTCCGTGATGGAGTGTCCCAAAGATAAGAGACCATTGCTGATCAAGAAAGACGCAAGTGACAATGATTCTTCCCATATCTGGATGGGCAAGAGGGCCTTTCCCTTGAAGATCCTAGCATTTCTCTCTCTCTCTCCACAGACACCAAATCAATACCAAACTGGCCACCATCCAACAACGGCGTCGCTTCTAGCAAACCCGAAAAGGGCAAACACTAAATTGCACATTCAGCTCACTATCCTCTGCAAAAGGAGAGAACGGAGAAACTACCTCCTCCACCTTCCCCATACATAACTGTAAAGGGAACACCCGAGGAAAAGAGGATCAATAGATTCGTTGCTCTGCTTGCCCAAAAGACAACAAGAAGGAGATAGGGAAAGATTCGGAAACTGCTTTTAAAGCATTACCCCCGTATTGATTTTCCTTAAGGCCATCTCCCAAGCGAAAAACTTAACTTTAGAAGAAATAGGAATATTCCAAATCTCTTAGAATAGACGGGAGGAACTGAGAATGGGAGTATCCACTAAAGAAGAGAAAAAGAATTTAGTAGAGAACTCCCCAAAATCCTCTCTAAACCACACAATTCTATCCTCCCTATCCTGCAACGCACAATCCCTAAGTAAAACCCGAAGCGCTTCTTCTTCTTCACCACAACGACAACTGATATAAGACCTCAATTGAAAGCTCCACTGAATGACCATGATTAGCAAACAATCACTTTAAAGTTTAATGATTAACGTGAAAACTTTTAATTTAGCACTACATGAGGGAAAGTAGGAAAGACTAAAAAATTTATGGACAGTATGTATACGATTAGCTTCACATACCTATGGTCGCTTTATGCACATCGGGCTCATAAGCATACAGCAGTCTCTGCACATTCACGCTCTAAAAAAGTAAATATTTTGATGGAAAACTCATTGCAAACGTTAGTGAAAGAATGAGATAAAGCACAAAATAAGCAGAACTAGACACAAATGTATTGACCTTCATGGCCTTAAACTTCCATTATAGATTACACAAAACAAGGCTTCATTTATAGATCAAGAATGTCATAATCGAGAAAAATAATGATAATAATTTCGTCATGTTCTTATAGCAGAACCAAATAGTTAAATCAATATTACAACTAGTGTATTTGGCATTAGTCTATAAAATCAAATCACGTGAACTTAAACATTAAGCTTAACTGCACAATTACCAAGAAAAATGGTGAATTATGAAACAAAAAGAAAATCCAGTTCATCAGATCATATAGCTGTGAGGTAGATTATGCAACAAATTTCAAATGAGGTGTTTAATTGAACAGGTGGATGGTGGCAAGAGATTTTGCATACATTACGAGATCATTTTTCTTGAGCGAAACATTAGCTTTTGGCCAAATTCAGACAAAAACGAAGTCCACAGCTTGCCCCATTCAAAATTCAATATGAGATGAAATTCAAATTGATACTCAATACGGTTTTGTATCAAATTGAATCGTTAATTCATCAACATATATTACTATGCTCGAAGTTGACAAAAAACATATGGTAAAGGTGGGGGAACTAGCATGCAAGGGCGATACCCCTACAGGAAATGCACCTTGTTCGCAATTTTCTTTGTTGAGTGGCAGGAGCACAATAAAGGATCTTCAAAGGGAAGGAGTCAACATCTTAACAAGCTTGGCATAGATCCGTCATCTTTTTTGCTATTTGGGTGTCTATATCTAAATAGGGAAAAGGAATAGGTTTTGAGGAGTGGGTGAGGAACTAGGATAACATTTTGTAGTGGGATATTTCATCCCCCTTCTTGTTTAATTTATAAATCTTTTACTTTCTCTTCCAAAAAAACATACGCATACATTAATATGCTAAGCATTTAAGTCATAGGACTCACACCAAAAGCTTGCTCGAATTTCTATAACCAGGAGATCCCAGAATAATCTTAACGAAATAAAATAAACAAACAAAGGTATGAAGAAGGATAATTCTACGGGCAGGGTAGCCCCCCTGGTGGATTAGTCGAGTTACGGCCCGGACACCAACAGCGGTCATCAAAAAAAAAAAGAAGGATAATTCTATAATTGACATTGCCAAAAACAAATGAGACTACGATAACCCAATAGAGATAATTTAAATAGAAATGTAAGCAACGTCATACTTTATCATCCAATGTCTCAACTTCTCTCTGAGTTGAAGGCAACAAATGCAAGCAATGAACCAAGCCACCAAGAGCATTCTTAAGCTTGCTCTTGTCCTGTAAATAGATATGATGCTTCTGCAAAATGTCTTCATAGTTCAAGAGAATCTATTTAAGAGAGGCAAAAGAGTTCATCACTACTCACATACCAAAATAATGAAAAGCAATCAAACTAATCATAAAGTATCCTTTCAACCAGAAAAATAAAATAAAAATTAAGGGAACATCAAAGCATCCTTAAGCAAATAACTATCTTACATATAACACATCCTCATTGAAAAGAAACACAATAATATGACCCAAAATTGCAAGAATGTTACTAAAAATAATTCTAGAAAAATTTAAAAATGGAGTAGTATAACCAGTGCACAAGGCTTCCATTAATGTGAGAACGGAAAACTATTGTCTTATTTTTTTTTGAAACAGAAACTAATATATTAATTATGAAAATTATTGTCTTATTGGAGAGGTTGTTTCAGTAATCAAACCCCCAAACCCCAGGTTATAATGAAGCCACCTCAACCATTACACCAGCGCCAGCAATGAAAACAGAATAAAAATAAATCAAAAACCAAAGCCCACATTTCATGGTTAAATATATGATCCAAGTAGGATTGTCATACAAATTGAACATGTTCAAAACCCAACCAAGCTATATGCATTTGGCACTCTAAGTCTACTTCAGCATAATGGATAACATTTGAGACACTGCCAAAGAGCGCCTTTAAGACATCCTGATCAGCTTAACACTAAACCACGAAGGCAATGGTCAAAATGGGTGAAGGAGATTGTTTGCAAAATTTTGAGAATTTTAAGAATTGTTCGGGAAAGAGACAAAAACAGATGACCGTATGCATAGATCAATTTTTCTTTAAACCAAAGAACCCCCAAATCCTCTTGCTAAAATAACATGCAACACTCCCTTGAAACCAATTCTCTCACTGCTCCGCAAGTTGTTGCTACTGGTGTTGCAAACCATCCAATTGCTCCCTAACCCTGTTAAGTCATATATATAGCCTTCTTCCACACTGGTTTTTTCATCTTCATTTTGGCTTTGTATAGCAACATCGGCAGATACTCTTCCCAACCTCTTTTTTTTCTCATTTTTGTTTTGACTTCTTACGTCCTACAACAGCAACAGCTTCTTTCCTCTTTATTCTCATCCTCCTCCTCTTTCTCTCTCCCCTTTTTGAGGGAAGCTAGTGATAGTATTCATAAACTTAAGAGGAGCAAAACTTCATGATATGAACAGGGAGGACAAGATTTTCACTCCACCACTCTCACGAAGAATTGCATTCCAAGCCAAACTCCAACCTAGTCAGAAAGATCATGCCCTTTAAATAATTCACAATTACCATTGAAAAAGAGACGACCAATTGGCAATGTTCCACATTGCACTCAAATGGGACTCCATGCCATCAAAAATTACCCTATTCCTTGCCTTCTAGAATCACAAGGCTATTGCAACACGTGCTATAATACAATATTTTCTTTCATACTTGTCAAACCTAGGGAAAGTTCCCTTTATCTGGCTCTTGCTCTTGTGATGTTTTACAACTAGGAAATGTGAGTGGTTGACTTACTAACTTGCCTACACAAGTAGCAACAATTTAAATGTGAACTATACAAAAAGCTCTTTTGCAAGATGTCACCCATGTTACCTAATAAGGTTCCCACAAACAACAATCCACCCCAATAACTGAACCTTACAGGGTAGAAATTATTTCCATAAGCAATTAAGAAAGGAGCAAGGTGGGTAGCAAAATCATCAACTAGAATAGAAAAGAAAGATTTTGTGATGAAGCTCTCACAATAATTCAAAGGCCATGCATAAAAATCATCCACAATTGACAATTGGACTTGGCGTAACGACTCAAAAGAGACTCCTTTTTCCCTTTTTCTCCTTCTTGACCACCCTTTTTCTTCTTCGTTTTGCCCTAGCAGTGGCAGCAATAGAAAGGTTGTAGCAGCTTCAATCAGAAATGGCACAGAAGTTATTTTTCTTCTAAATATTTTATATTTTACCTCTTCTACATATTATTTCCCATATGCACCCCTTCGCTGCATCTCTTCCTTCCCCTTTTATTCCTTTTTTATGCAATTCTTCTTTGCATGTGCCTTTTTTTGCCAAATTGGAGCTTTTGAAAAGGAAGGTTAGAAAGATATTTATACATTAGACTTTATTTGGATAGTTCCCATTTTCCCGCTAAGCCACTTGTAAATTCTTAAAAGGTTATAGCATCGACCATCAGTCTTCAAGTTGTGTAACACATTGTTTCTTGTCCAAGAAAACCACTTACGCACTTATCAATGAGGCCCATGTCTTCTCTGTCCTCTTTATGATGCATATATTTCTAGTTTTTCTTCAACATGAAAAAGTAATAATAATGATAATTTTGTCAAAGTTCAAGGACTACTTCTCACACTCTAAAAGAAGATGGGAACAATGCCTAAAAGGCCTAAAATAGGAAAACATTATTGCATCTACTGATATTCAGATCTAAAAAATAAAAAAAAAAATTGCATAAATTTAAAAAGAAAATCTCAGATCTAATATTCAGCCTCTATCATTGTGTTTAATTAGCATTTTCCATAGACTAAAGCTCATACGCTGGTCTATGAAACTTAAAAACTTGACTAGTTTGTAACTGTAGTTAGTGTGTAACAATGAGAGGGAAAAAGTACGTTGAGAACATCAAATGTCGCTACAGGAAGATCATAGCTTTTGCGATTTGATACAGCACTTGGGAGGAACGGAATTGGAGGGTTTTTAATAATATTTGTAAATATGCCAATACGAAATGGGAAAGATCTAAGATTTTGTTTTGTTCTTGGATCTGCATTGCAAACCTTAGTAAAGGTTATAGCTTTGAGGCATGGGGAGACAATTGACATAACATTTTGTTTCCTATGTAACTATGCAGTCTATCAGATTTCTCACCTGGTAACTGTTTTCTATTACTAATATATTATCTAGTTTCACTTCAAAGAAAAAAAAAAAAAAAAAAAAGAGAGAGAACATCAAATTATGATAATAATGTATATTTTCCACTGATTGACACTACTCATTGGCAAATCTGGGTTTGTCTTGTCAATTTGTTATTTTTTATAAATAAAAAGAATTTTATTAAAAAAGAAAAGGCAAAGGGTTGTGTTTATTTAATGAAATGCTTATGCAATTTTTCAATTAGTTACTTCCAAAAGAGTACAGTTAGAATACACATGGGTATGAGGTATTAATTATTTTTGAATTACACAAAGATTCGGCTAATTTGCAGGGTCTAAATGTAGATATTGCAACTTGAATAGAAGTTAAGTCTTGATCAATTAGCAATTCACAAAAGCAGGAACTGAATTCTTTTAACTCAGTTGACAAAAGGACAAAAGTTTATACACATTTTACTTGTTGGGGAAAGGGAAACAAATATGCATATCAAGATTCAAGACTAAAACTGCAAATTAAGCTGAAGTCCATAAAAAATTTATTCCAGAAAGGGGGAATTAACTAAGTCTAGGAAAAATTAAATAACACCAAATCACATAACAGAATCTACAGAGATCAACTAACTGGAAGTTTTCCATAGAAAACCACACTAACAACAAAAGAATATACATTGTCAGAACGATGAACTGCAGTGAATAAATACGCAAAGCAACTCATAACTACTCCAGTTGCATCACTTCGATCAAACAAAACTAATTTTGAGGAAAAGGTTCATATTTGCAATTGACAAATTAAGAACCGAACAAAGTGTAAAACAAATAAAAAATAACAACATCCCAAGTAAATAGACTTGCACCAAAAAAAATGCAGTAGCAAAACACCATGCATTAATTCTGTGGTGTCCACACCTTTTCAGCATAAAGTAAAAAGGAAGATGGAAAATGCTGAACAACAAGGTCAAAGAACTTGAAAGCCATCAACCTAACATCAATTGCTAAATGTGTCATTGCATTAAAAATATAAGCCATCATCAATGATGTGAAAGGTCCAGAGATTTCCTGCAAAGATCAAACAAAAAAATTCATTCATCTGAGCAGAGTGCTAATCGATAAAACTAAATTCAAAATATAAGTCAAAGGTTTGAAGAGAAACCTTAGAATCTAAAAGGTTCAAGATTAGTACTTTAGTAAGAATATGATAAATACATTAAATGCAATTTGGCAAAAAAAAATATAAATAAAAAGAGAATAAAAACTAAAAGACAACATAGCCAAAAGTTAAGAATTCATGCATTTCGGATAAGTTATTCATCAAGAAAGAACTCTAAAGCAAGACAGGTTAAAAGAACGAGCACCTATGGAGTATTATATGATCGACACATCTTGTTGAAGGTGAAAACAAAATTTTACGAGACAGCTATTGGGCCAGCAATGTTGTACAGAATGAAATGTTAGGAAATAAAAATTAAATAAATTAACATTTTAACAGACCAAGTATAGAATTATTGAATATAATGGACGTAGTAAAGATTAAAAGAAATTAAATAATGAGAATATTTAAGAAGGGTGTCTGTGAAATAAACCCCATTTACAGACTCTCTATCCCCTAGTACACCTTTTTTTGGTAATTACTCAGATAATCTTACTTAAACTTACTAGACTAATTTTTAAAAAATCTCTAACTTCTCATTCCTACTTCATCCCTAGTATTCATTTTCTTCTTCTCTACAACAAAAAATGATTTGAAAAGATGATATTACATTAAAAAAAATAAACAAATAAATAAAAGACATGATTTCACAAACCTAGAATTTTTGCATTTGCAAAATTGCATAACCCAAACTAGCGAATGAATTTGTTTTTTTTTTTAAGGAAAGGAGAATGAGGAAGAAGAAGATGATAAAAAGGAGGTTGGATTTCGTAGTTGGGGGCATGGGGGGTGAAATAATAATATCCCAAGTGAACCATCCTTATCCACATGAAGTGTAAATAAATTCGTCACATAATATTGACTTAGTACTTGATGGAACTCTATAAAGGAAGTAGCTTTATGTGGTTAACCCCATATGGAAAAGAAATACATTGTCAACTACCATGGCCATTAGAACTAGAAATTCCTTATGTATGTACGCAGCCAAGGGGCAAGGGTATAGTTGTTAAAGCCATGATAAGGACTGAATAGTTGGGAGGCTTGGAAATTGAATCAAGAATTATATAATGGTGAATTGTAAGACTTATTAACTATTGTATTATTCATGAGCATGCGCAACCAACATGGAAGCTGGTGCAGTTGGTAAAAGGTGACTTTTGGAACCCCAAGGTTCACAATTCAACTCTTCTTGCTATTTTACTGTAAGCGGTGATGGAAATTAATGGGTTGGAGAAAGGACTTAATACCTCCCTCAGAGAGAGAGTGAGAGTGAGTGAGAGAGAGAGAGAGAGAGAGAGAGAGAGAGAGAGTGAGTGAATGAATAGCATGGAATGGAATTGGCAACTAATATCTTAACCCAAAAGATCTAAAATTATATAAAGAGGCAAAAAATAAAAATTTCTGTACTGCAACTTTTTTCACTTTTAACTTAACCACCACTAAATTGATACAATTTGCACTGAACCCAAGATAAGCTATATGAAAACTCTAATGAAAATTGAACAGAAGAAAAACTGAAAACTATGTGCATATTTGGAAAAGTGATTGTCTATGTGCATATAGTCCTAAAGTTCAAAGTTGGTAATTATTCAGCTAGAGAAATTTCAGAACTAATGAGCAAAATAAGTAAAGTTCGAAAAAAAAAAAAAGAGAGAAAATAGGGAGAAAGTAGTCAGGTAATGAATCGTCTAATAAACTATTTTTAAAATATTGGCAAAGACAAGAAAAAAAAAACAACTAATTTAAAAAATAACGACAAAGTAATGACGAAAATTATTTAAAGCAAGTTAAAAAAAAAAAAAGAATACATCAAACATTTTGATTTGTAGCTAATGGAATAATTGTAAAATGCATTTTGCTAACCAATCTCATACTTAGGAGTTTTTGAATTACAATTGTACATTAGGTTTCATTAAACAACTTTCAGCTCTAATTCACAGAATATAAAATAAAAAAATTAAAAACAGCAGTTCAAGATAATGTTGATAACCTTAAGGTCTCCATAACAAGCTTTGAGACTGAAAACCCAAACATTTTTCTGTTCTCGTGACTACAAGATATCTTAATTATAATATTGTAGAATTATAGAAATAACGATGAAATACCTCTTTGGATTTGGGGAAAATAACTGATTTCAGAAGATCATACAATATGTCGCGGACTACTGTGTTATCATCACTAATGCGCTCACGCAATTTCTCTATTACAGCCAGCTTGTATAACCTTAACTCTCCCGGATACTTGAGGCACAAGTCTTTAATACCAATTAAAGCATCTTAATCAGAAAAATAACACCCAAATTAGCTATTAGTGCCACAAGTCAATTAAGAATCCAAAAAGACTCACTCAAACAAGTTCATCAAATTAATGAGTAACCCATAAAAGGAAACTATAATTACCTTTACGAACTTTTGCATTGTAATGTGATGTTTGCTGTAAAAGCTCCTTCAAGGTAAGCCCCTTTTTGCTCAAAGCCAGGCCTACTCTTTCAGATGCCACACTCTGCTCCGGAAGCACAATTGCTGGATTTCGATTCCTCTTTACATTAATTTATTATTACAAAATACTTGGGAAACTCACTTTTGAACATTACATCCCAAATACGTCACTAAATCACCTCAAATCACATAGCATTGCATGGTTCGAGGTGATCTAATGACACATGAGGCATAGTTTCAAAAAAAGCAATTGCCTTTAGTCTGTTTCCATGGCACTAGTCCTTACTAGAGAACAACCCACACAAAAAATGCTATTGAAACGTGCATTAAAAAGAAAAAAAAAATGCCTATACCACATGGTCAACTAGCAAAAAAATAACATCTCTCAAAATGAAAAATAAAAAATAAAAAAATCTGTAAGAAATTCAGAAATCAAAAAATAATACCTTTGGAATTGATTTCGACGTTAGTGGCATTTTGAGGGGGCGGCAATTTGCGACCAATCCTCCGCCTAATTCTCTGCAACAGTTCAGTTTCCACAGTATAAGAACTAAACCATTACGTTATCAAAAGCGGTTGGTTGGAGAAGCAAACAGAAAAAGAAGAAGAGTTACTTTAAAGTCTATAGCGGTCTTCTGCTTCTTCTTCGACCTCTGAGGCCTCGTGGAAGAAGTATTGGGTCGCACCATTGTAGTTGCTGAAAAAGAAGAAGAATAAGAAGATAAAAATAATGCTGCTAACGCCGGTAGTATAATAATTCTTCAAGTGGTTTCCCAAAACTGAAAAACAAAAAACAATACATCAGATTCGTAAATTTTAGCAGTTGGATGAACCAAAACCAAGTTTGAAAGGTGAGTTGAAGAAGATGAGGGTAAGATACATACCTCTGTTATGATCCTCAAGCGGCCCAAGGTATGATTGTTGTTTCAATTATCCGCGGCGGACGCCGATTTCGATATCTAGGGTTGCCGACCTCTGCTATACTTGCGCGGGTGTTGGGAGCTCAACGGTAAACTCAAAAGTCTAATTTGCGCGGTACGTTAAAGAAGAAAAAATAAAAAATAAACACACGAAAAAAAATAAATAAAATAAATAAATAAATAAACAAAAACAACAAACAAAAGAAAAACGTTTTAATCCTAAATTAACTAAGGGCACCATTAACAGCTCAAATTCACCGAGCGATTTGTGCATGTCAAATGCTCATATTTTTTAAATTTATTTTTATCCTTTTTTGGTTTTCAGTAGGATGCCGTCACAGCCCAATTTGTATTATATATGTCATTTATGAAAAATAAATAAAATCGAATTTTAAATAATATTTTCCAAAATAATATTTTTATTGAACTTTTACTAACTTCATAAATAATTTTTATTAATTTTTTAATAAGAATGTGTATTTAAAAAATAAATATATTTAAAATATAATATTTAAAATTAATAATTTTAAATTTGAATAATATGTATTATAAAAAATATAATATTTTATAAATAAAATAGTATAAATAGTATAATTAATGTGATGATGTAATTAATAGGCTGATGTACAAAAACTATGAATTTTTTAATTTATAAAATAAAGATAAAAATAAAATTATTTTAAGTTAAAATGAAATTGAAATTTTTTTTAAAATACATAAATTTTAATTTTAAATAAATCTGTATTTTTAAATAAATAATAAATATTTTTAAAAATAGATGAATTTATTTTTAAAATTTTTAATAATATTTTAAATAAATATTTTGCATAAAAAGTGGTATTTTAAAAATAAATACTTTTAAATAAATTATTTATTAATGTTTTATACAAATAATTATAAAAATATAATTTTTAATGAATTTAAATAATTATATATTTTTAATTTATATGTAAATAATATATATTTGAAAATTAAATATTTTATAAATAAAATATTATAAATAGAGCAATTAATGAATTGATATAGTTGTGGATCGAATAAGGTACAATTTGATAAATTATAATTGATAGGAGAGATAATTTAATGAATAATAGTTTAATGAGTTGATTATGTTGGAGGTACATCAAACAATTAATGGTTTAATCCATTAGAGATGCCCTAATATATAATATTTATACATATTAGTCAATCTAATATCGTATTTAACTTAACATGCTCCGCAAGTAATCTAATATTATATTTATATAATATTATTTATATTAGACTTTTCAAATTTATTTTATAATCCAAAACATAATATTTTACATTTTTAAAAGACATGTCAAAATTTTACTCTAAATTGACAGATTTTATATTAAATTAATTTTGAGCTTTTTGTCATATCTATATTATATTAATTTTGGAAACTTTTTATAATTTTATTTTAAAATTATTATATTAATTTAAGTAGGGCATCATTAATTCAATATTTAATTTAAAATTGTTAGAAAGTTTGTATTTATATATATATCTTATTAGTTTATAAAATTTTAAAAAATTAACTTTATTTAAAAATTAACTTCTTAAAAATTTAATGTTATAAATAATTATATTGAATGTCCTTATAATATCTAGCATTAATGTTTTGTAATATTTAAATCTCGTAATAATTAATATAATTATTTTTAATATTTTTAATTATGCTCATTATGACTGATATAACCTTTATTTCGAAAATCTTATAAAAATCATTAGCAAATGGAACAAGTCTATCTAAAAATGATACCTTAGGGCTTCTTTAATGGGCGTTTGTTAGCACTAAGGTGGCGCTCAATAGAGCTTCATCTCAGCACTAATAAATGCAGCAGGCGTTGAGCGCTCGGTACAGACCGAGCGCTCAACGCTCTTTTTTATTTATTTATTTATTTGTTTTTTAAACTGATGTGATCGAGTGTATGGCCATTGTTGTTGCCCTTATCTCAAGTGTTTTTAAGTAATTTTTCTATCTCATTAGATTTTCTACAGTTTTTCAATAAAATCTACTTAAATTTACAACATATTATGAGCACAATCACACTATTTATAAAAAAAAATTTGAAGATCAAACAAGTTACTTCGAATAAACAAATTGTTCAAGGTAAAAGCTTGAAAATATATTTTTATTATAAATTTAATTTGCATGGTTAATTTTTGTATTATTATTTAAATTATACATATCTTTTATATATATGTATGATTATTTATATGTAGTATTATTTAATATGTAATATATATAATGTCACATATTATAAAATTATGTTATACAATTGCATCTTGTGCGATTTTCTATATCAAAAATTAAAAGTCAAAATCTAACAAATGAATAATTTATTTGATACACTATTAATTACTTATCCTCTATTCATAATTTTTATAATATAAATGATATAATAAGCTTTGGTTTGATATTAGATAAGTCTTGTTTAGAATAAAGTTGAAGGAAAATGTGTTATTCTGTCTTAAGAGGTCACTTATTTAAAAAAACTATGTGTCACCGCGCTTTGATTTGATAATAGATAAGTCTTGTTTAGAAACATTTGATAATATATGCATTATATGAGTTGTCCTAATAACTCATATAAGTAGTATATTTTGGGGAAAAAATAAAATATGAACATATAATTTCAAAATTTTATATTTTTATTAGCTATTAAGGTAATACTAACTTAATTGAAAAATAAAATTGTTTTTAGAAGTATTAATAATGCATATATTATTTCTTATTGTAATTATATTGTAATAATAGATACATGTTTAATTTGTAAGTCAAATAGAGTGGCCAAAAGTATAGATACTTAGCGTTCTGACTCAGATACATGTATATGTATTAATGTATTTGTAATTATATATATGTATTTATGTATAAATATATATATATATATGTATGTATTTATGTATGTATAATTTTTTTTAATGTTACGAAAAAATAATAATCTCCATTAATATAAGTATCTAATTGCTCATTTAGTGTAGAAGCAAAATGCAAATTGTTTTAATAAATTATCATTCTCATCCAAGCATATTGCGCATTTTTTGAAGTAAATGTTTCATTCGTTCACAATTATTGACATGGACGTGGTTATAATCGTTATAATATATGAAAAAATGATAGGTTAAAGGCCAAGACACGAATAATTGGTCATGGTTTTTAAATAATCAGTATTATTTTATAAGACATAAATATAATAAAAATATTAGATGATTTTTTTAAATAAAAAGTTACGACGAGATTGTTAATCTAAATTAAAAAATTATGACGGTGATTTTAATTCTTTGTTTTTTTAATGCTAAGTTCACTTTACTTATTGTAATATTTTATTAATATTTCAAGTTACATGAAAAAATACATAAAATGTCTAACATATTATTTTATATATTTTGATTCATATCGATAAGAAAAACTTTGTAAAGAAAAATATGCGTAGCTTACAGATATATGAAAAAAAATATATTTAGTTAAAATTTTATGATTTGTATTTAATATATTAAAATACAATAAAATTATGTTTAATTGCACTTGAAATTTTAATCTCGGGCAAATACAAAAGTATTATGACATGGAATTTAATATATTCAAATTACAAAACTCGAGAAAAAATATCATAACTTTAAGGTAAATGTAATAGTCCAAAAAAATAAAATCATTTGATCACCGATGTAATGGGATACACTACCACTATAGTGCATACCTTGCATGAAAACTGCGTTTTTTTAACACGTGACTCAATTACAAATCCCCACCCATAGTTTTTCCACGCCCAACTTGTATTAATGGATAAAGAACTCCAATTAGGATGTAGCACTACTAAAAATAACAATAATGACTCATAGATACACTCAACCTCATCTCACAAAAGACTCATAAATCTATCCAAATACCAAAACTACGACGCTTCTCCTTCCCTCTCCTATAAATAAGTGATGATTTTCTTTGTTCTCTTCCCATTTTGGTTGACTTCTCTTCATTCTTTTTTCTTCAAGATGTCCCACAAGTCAAAACATCACATAAAGCTTGAGATTTTAGGTCATAGGTTCCTAATAAGCAAGAAGTCGAAGTAATACACCACTTTAACTCTCGATCATTAGTTCCTTTCATTCTTTTCCCATCCTTTTTGAGAATCAATCTCATATCAACCATCTATGAGACTCTTATTCATTTCATTCCATCAAGAACAAAATCTGAGATCGTTCTAAATGGGTTCAAGAAGCCTTTCTTAAAATATACATCATCAACAAGACTTTCCGAGCAAGTTGTCAAGATATAACATTTACAATATATTCTAAGGCCTAATTCTCATTTTTTGGCATTGAAATCCAAGGTATTAAGGGGTTAAGAACATAAAAAAAAACAGAGAAGGAAAATCATACACGAATGATGGTATTCGTTTTGATTACTGCGGTATTGATCCACACTACTATAGTATTGTATCATTTCTTTCTTGTTTTCATTTTATCTTCATTCTAGTTATCATAGTATTGTACCACAGTATTGCATATTTTCCTTCTTTGTGTATTATGGTTACCGCATTACTCCAATTTTCTTTCACCATCTTCTTTTATTTTCATTATGGTTACCATGGTACCTTATCACGGTACTATATTGTTTCTTCATTGTCTTCTTTACTTCTGTTCTAGTTACCGCAATAACACTTTTTTCTATTCTGATATTAAAAAACCAATTCATACGTTCACCCTCCTAACTTCCTGTCCATCGCACAATGATCACTATATTTGGTATAGAATCATAAATTATGATTTAGAAGTATCTATGAATGCTTCAATTACTAAAACTAATGTTTCAATCTTTAAAGGTTGAAAACTAGAGACAAGTTTGAATAACAACACAATGATTCAAGAGACTCAACTATCAAGGTAGATATGATTACCCTGTTGTTTAGTACTATTTAAGTTTTAAATATAAAACATGATTGTTTGTTCATATTGATGGAATGTTAGAAGCATGCTAGGATGTGACTATAAAACGTTGAATTTGATGCACGTATGATGTACGATTGCTAACATGTTGTGAGATCCAAAAGTACAAGGAACATCATTTCAAAATAATATGTCATGCAGATTATATGTTGATTAACATGATCTATGTGACGTTATCCATAATCATTTGCTTTCACAATCTTTTACATATTCATGAATTTTGACGTTGTTGAGCACACGAAAGATTGAGGATTGTCTGTCACTTAAACATTAGAGTAATAAATATTTTAACCACGTATCGGGCCTATGACCCGCCATTAGGTGTCATCGCGAGTGTTTTTAACTCAAACTCGACTTTGACTGTTTATTTGTTCATGAGATTGACACTACTATTATGACGGTGATAGTGGTGAGATGAGACTGAGAGTTATTGAGGACCTCACTCCTCAATTAGGGCCCTAAATAGGTAACCACCCTTTGGGTTTTACCTCTAGATCATATCCCAAACCGTAGGCGGACACTAAGGTGAATCATTTCAATCTTAATGTAACACCCCGCCTCCCAAGTCCCATCTTCCACGTCATCTGACGGTTCAATTCCCTTTGATCAAAAATCTTGGGATGCCCGGGAGACGGGCCCGTGCTACATTTTCTTCTTCTTAGACCTAAATGCATTAGGGTTTTTGTGTACATTAGTCTATGTACAAAAATAACATCATAGTAAAGAAGATCTTTCATGTGTTCATTTAACAATTTCAAGTACAATATTCTATTACAGCGAAAAATAAATTTAAAGCTGAAAGTACATGAGTTCACTTGGGCCTATTTGCCCTACATTAAATTAAATAAAAACTTTCTAAGGAACAATCTCCGCGCATGCTGATCAATTTCCTGTTGTGAAAAATAAGGGGGTGAGCTACACAGCCCAGTGAATCATTTCATCTATTTAACCCATTATTCCAATCAGACAATGCAAGCAGATCAAACACTTCCAGAGATTAATTCGATTCATCCAACATATTAATTCAGTCGTAATTTAGACCGAACGGGAATACCCTCTGTGCTCCAGATCTAAGGA
>JAJIYU010004455.1:0-24256 GCA_030144865.1 Tinospora cordifolia | reverse complement strand
TATGAAACAAGTCATGACGTATATGGTTGAGATTTATAATCCAACATATTTGAAGATCTTGTGAGTTATCTTCCACTAAATATTGTATTACAACATTATATGAAGATAGTATAATATACATTACCCAATCAAAGGATGGATATATAAGTGGATGACAAAGCCAAACATGTTTTCATCAAAAATTTCCCATGACACATGAGCTCCAAAATAATGATGGAATTCATGTTCAACAAATAAGATCGAGTCAAAATCTTGAAGACTTGTTCGTAAAACTTCTGTCATATACAAGATTTATGATACATGGTATTGGAGTGTGACGACTCAAAGATATTTCAAATATGACAATAGAAGAAAGTTTATATATATCATCATCAGGGGGAGAATAAAGAGGAGTTATTGATTAGTGTACTGTACTATTTTTCCCTTAGCTAAGGTTTTGTCCCGCTGGGTTTTTCTTGCAAGGTTTTTAATGAGGTAGTCCTAACAATAATATAAAACTCCAAAAGAATATATACTCCTTTTCCTACTAGATTTTTGTCCCACTGGGTTTTATCTAGTAAGGTTTTAATGAGGCATATTCTTATATAAAATACATTCAAAGGGGGAGTATTATAAATAATTATTTTGAATGCCTTTGTAACCACTCGCCATTTAATATTCTCTAACCCCTAAATTGTAATAGCCATTTAATGTTATAACATGTAACCTATGGACATATACAGGGTTATATAATATAGAGGAACTACATATATTGTTATATATACAATGTTGTATAGCATGGGAAAAATGCATAACATAGAAAATAATTAAATTTTTTCTATTGATTGTATTGACAAAAAAAATTGACTAAATCCATAATGGACCATAATTGATCGATTCAATCCTTTGATTGACCAAAGACCATAAGTTAGATTTGAGCCAAATTTTAAGTAGATATTAAGAAAAACCTCGTTGATTATGCAGGATCTAATGTTAGCGAGACATGACCGGTTATGAGAGGAACACGGGGAGCTGAGCATCCTTGTGAGTAGTGTTTTTCTAACTTATCATTTAAACTTGTGATTCTGCTTATAAATAAAATGTTATTATATATTGCAATGCATTTACAATCTTTAAATGGGTTTTTAAATGAAAATGTGCACATAATCTCAAGGTCTAATGGTACGGGTTAGGGTATTAGATGTGGTAGAGCATTGAGGACTAGAAGTCATTGTATTTGAGGATACATTATGTGCAAGTCTATCAATTGGTTCCCCTATAAAGGATCTGAAATCGCCATACATGAGGTATGAGCTGGCAAATCCCTATGATATGATATGAGAATACTCCTAACTGTCGGATATACCTACTCGAGTAGATTTATTATTACCTTATAGGTAATTGAGAGCTTTGGCGTGTGTTTTCAACATTAAAATCATTTTCAAAATGGAAAGTGCACAATTGCATTGTGAATTTAGCATTCATTAACAGTTACATTCATTCACATTATTATTCTACATGCATACATGATATTGTTTTATAAAATTCCTATTCTAAGTTATAGAGTAGACTACATTACTCACTAAGTCTTGTAGACAAATTGGTTCACTACTCTAACATTTTAGATTCTTGTTATGTGGACAAAAGCAAAAAGGTGTTTATAGCATAGTAGTGCATTCTCAGTTTATTTTAGTAGGTTCTCTACGCAGTTCATTATTTTGAGAGTTAATATGATGTATAAGGGGTAAGGAACTATTGTAAACATTTTGCCTTAGATATTTCCGCTATTGCTACATTTAGGAGACGATGTATAATTAATTTTTTTTAACCTACAAAAAAAAATTCTACTGCAATTATTTGTTTTAGCTACTTCTACATATCTTGTGATTACTTTGATGAAATTGTATATGGAGAAGGAGGCTTAATAGTATTTTGGCAAGCTCATCTTGCGAGTGGGTTTGTCAGGATACTGTGCCGGGCGGCTCGCCCTTCACCCTAGAAAAGAGGTTTTGACATTGTGTTTCAAGTCTACTAATCATACTTTTTTTCTCATTTTGTCTAATAATTCTTTCTAAGTTCTTATTGAATTCTTTATGACTTTTATTTACTCATTTAAATCACATTTCATTTGTGATTATTAAATTTACTTTATGTGTCAATTTCACTGGATTTTATTAATTTATTTTTATTTTATACACAGTACACTCCATATATACATATACTTGATTTTATTGAACTTTTACTGAATCAATTTTAATATTTTTTAATAAAATATTTAAGTCATTTAATAATGTTCTATTTTGTGTAAATTATTCACAAGTTATTTTATTCGTGTACATATGTCAGTATTTTGGTAAAATGAATGTTTTACCCCTCGGTGGTAAAATTATCATTTTATTCCTGAGATTCAAATTTCCCCTTTTAGGCCCTAAGAATTTGTCTTTGATTCTTCTTAATCCTCAGAATTAAAATTTGTACTTTTTAAATATTTAATTCTTTAAGGTAAGGCAAAAACAAGTGTAAAATATATTTAAAAATTATTAATAGAAATGAATTTTAGAAAATTATGTTGCTAAAAAAATAAAAAATGAGTGGAAAAAATTATTTTTTGTAATATATATATATATATCTTAAAAGAAATAAATAGAAAATGGTATAAAATTGAAAAAATGGATGATAATGAAAAAAAATTATTTCAGGAAATTTTCAAACAAAAAAAATCTAGTTGGTGGAAATGAAGTTGGAAATCAGAGGATTATAATAAAAATAAATAACTATAGGTTGGTTAAAGCAAATAATTAATACATGCAAAAGATGTTGTAATATATGATAAATTGAAAAAAAAAATGAAATAAATTGAAAGAAAAATATAAATATTCAAATTAAAATAAAATAAAAATCAGCAACTAAATTAATAGAAAATCATCTAAATGGGTGAAAATAATAAATACTTATGAGCTATGGGTATGTACTTAAAAAATAAACTAAGAAATAGTGTAAATGGTAAAAAAAAATATTGAGAAAGTTATGAAAAATCAGAAAATAAAATATTTAATAAGAAAAAACCAAAAGTTAATTCTTGCTCAAAAATCAAGCAAAATATTAAGAAAATAAAATAATCTCTATCAAAAATATAACGATACATAAAATAAGGATTTTACGTATTATCAATAAAAAAAAATAAAGTTGATAACTATACAATATATGCATGATACCATTAAGTTAAAATATCAAGATTTAAATCTAACAATGGAGTGACCAAAAAATTTATCATGATAAGGTTCATGAATGAAAAACAATATTTTTAGCCAAAGTCCACAAATAAATCAGTGCAATAGTGTATAGTACACTAAAAATAAAAATAATGAATGCACTGAAAATAACAACAATACATTAAAAAAATAAAAAGTGAAAAAGAATAATAAACATGGAAAAGAATATCTCATGATGAAAAAAATAAGGTACTAAAAATAGTTTTTGATTTGAATTAGGCCAGCAGCTCGAATAGATTCAAGAGTGGTAGAGATCTTGAGGTAATCAGTTGTTCGGACAAGCAAGGATGAATTTTGAGTTTTAGATTATTATTATTTTTATTTTAATAAACCATACATTTTTGTTTGATGGTTCATGGTCATGATTCATCGAATGATGTTGATTGGATCAAATGGTTTAATTGATTAACTTGACTGAGAGGACGTTGAAGGTTATGATTACACATGCATGTTGATACTAATCATATGGAACTGAATGATTGAGATACTATGTACAATGACCGGTATTTTTGGACATTGAGTCAACAGGTTCAATTTGTAATTTTATATATAAATTAATGAATTATAAATAAAAAAAACATGATTTTACGAAAATATGTAATTTTTTGACAATGGGTTTAATTAATGTGTGTATTAATTGAAAAAGAAAAATAAATAAATAAATGATGGTAATAATAATAAAACAAGTGCATTAATTAATGAGTTACTTAAGAAAAATAAACAAATAATGATAATGATGAAATACATATTTAATGATGGCTTAGTTAGAAAAAAAATGAATGAAATGAATTAATCAAATGAAATAATTGTTACAAGTGAGTGTCTATATATATATATATGTTTGTATGTATGTATGTATGATATGCTTAGTTGGAAAAGAATTAATAAAAATGTATATTAAAGGGATAAATGAGATGAGTTGGATGGATAAATCAAAAGAAAAAAAAATTAACAGAAATGAAATAAAGAGATAAAGTTTGATATTATTTTGACATTAAATGGTTGGGTGGGACCCACGAATCCAAAGCTACCCCCGCTTCTCTCAATTCATTTCATCCTCCTCTCCTCACTTGTTCAACAGGGAAGAAGAAGAAAAAGAAGAAAAGAGAGAAACAAAAAAGAAGAAACAAAAAAGAGAGAAGAAAAAGGGAAGAAAAGAGGAAAAGACAAGTACCTGTTCTCAAAGATTTGACACTGTGGGTAATTTATTTTTATTTCTTTTTAATTCAAAATTGTTATAGAAATTATAAATTACAATTTGTATAGTGTAGTTTTCTATAAAGGTATTAGTTTATTGTGCGACCTAAAATTATGATGTATTTTTCTTAGGAATAAAACTACACAATGTATATGTGTGTGTGTGTGTGTGTGTATGTATATATATCATTGTATTTAGATTAACAAGTAGAATATAGATATGTAAATTATTTGTATTCATTTAGACCCTAAGAATTTAAATGGTAGTTGGAAGTCAATGCATAGAGGGTATACCTATTAACACTGGAATTTTAGTTGACGGATACTGAAATATCCAGAACTTTTTGAACTCAATGACACTGAAATTAAAACTTTTGGAGGTCAATTGATATATTAAATTTACATTTATATAATTTAAAAATTAATTAATAAATATAGAAAAAATGTATATAGGGTAAAATAATGTTATAATAGGAAAAAATGTTATATAATATTCTATAACATTATGAAATATTATTGGAAAAAAATGTGTAAATCAAAAATAATTATTTTTTTTCTATTTATTGTATTGAATTGCCAAATTTATAAAAATGACTGGTTATTATGTATTAAAGGTGAGACACATATAGACAATACAAGTTTTTGGTACTTTGGGTTGATATTAAGGGCTTATTAGCACAAATTGACCTCTTGACGACGTTGACCCTATTGATCATACAGGTCAACGAGTACTATGCCTAATGAAAATTAATTGTACTGACCAAAGTTAACCAAATACATAACTGGACCACAATTGATCGAGTTAATCCTTTGATTGACCAAAGACCATAAAGTTAGATTTAAGTCAAGTTTTATATAGATATTAAGAAATCACATTAATCATGTTGGATCAAGCGTCAGCTACAAGCTACCAATCACTAGAAGAGCACCAAGAGCTGAGCATCCTTGTGAGTAATATTTTTTAACTTATCACTTAACTTGTTTTTTTGTTCATAAATGAAGTGTATTACCTATTGAAATGCATTTGCAATCTTTAAATTGGTTTTTATATAAGAAAATGTGCACCAAATCTCGAGGTCCGATGGTGCAGGTTAGTGTATTGAATGTGATAGAGTATTGACAATGAGTGGTTGTCGTACTTGGGGATACGTTCTGAGTAGGTCTATCAATTGGGCTCCCCTATGGAGGATCTAAGGCCACCATACATGAGGTATGAGCCGACGGATCCCTATAACATGATATGAGATTACGCCTAATCATTGGTACACCTACTCGAGTGGACTTATTATAGTCTTTTAGGCTATTGAGAGCTTTAACATGTGTTTTTAGCATTAAATCTGTTTTCAAAATGGAAGGTGCATGACTGCATTGTGGATTAGCATTCATTAACTATTGCATTTATTCTCATTATTATTATTGTGCATGAATACTGTACATTGTTTTATAGAATTTTTGTTCTAAGTTATAGATTAGGCTACGTTACTCATTGAGCCATTGTAGACATTTGGCTCATTACTCTAACATTTCAAGTTCTTATTACAAATAAAGGGAAAAAAGTTGTCATTGTGTAAAGCGCACCTCATTTATTTTTGATAGGTTTCTTCACGTGGTTTACTAGTTTGAGAATTGGTATGATTTATAGGAAGTGAGAAAAATATTGTAAATATTTTTGATTTAAACATTTCCACTATTGGTACATTTAGGAGACTGCATATATATAGCTGACTTTTGTTTGACTTAAATAAAAACCTACTATAATTATTTGTTCTAGTTGCTTTCGCATTTCTTATGATTACTCTGATAGTATTGTGTATGGTGTTGTGAAGAGGCTTAACAGTGTTGTGGCGAGCTTAGGTTGGAAGAGAGTTTGTTCAAATGTTATGTCAATCGGCTCCTCTTTCTCCCTAGGGAAAGGGTCCTGACACTATGAAATTTATTTGGTAAATTAATGTATACTAATCATGTTGTGTTATGAACTTTACTAATAGAGATTAATAAAGATCAGAACCACATACCAAGATAATAATTGGCCATTAGGTGGCATCATGGGCATCCTTCACTTAGACTTGGCTTCAGTCATTCATTTGACTCTTGAGATCGATGTTGTTATCATGACAATGATAGTGATAAGATGGGACTAAGAGTCCCAGATGACCTCACTCCCTAGATAGTGTTCTGAATAGGTAACCAGCCTTAGAGTGTTACCTCTGGATGATATACTGGACCACAAGGGGACACCAAGGATGAATCATTTCAATCTAAACAACAATTTAAAATAATATGTTGTTTGAAACACCTAATGTTTGAAAGTGTGTGACATGTGTATTTATTTGGTTGAAATAATGATTTGAATATTTGGATCGATCTATTAGGCTCTTTGAGCTCACCCAATTCTAACATTTGAAGTTAACAATGACATGGAGTAGCTAGGGACATTATCACAGCCAAAGTTTAGTCTAGTGGTTGTTTCAGTGATGTTAGGCATGTTGGCCATATAGACTTTTAATTACTTTAATTTTTCATATTGAATAATAAGAGGCTATGAGGCCTAAATAGTGGTTAGTTTCAATTGAATATGAGAGGTTAATTTTGATGTTGGTTGGACTTGGTACCTTAGGATTATATGATATCATATTTGATTGTCATATGTTTACTTCTATCTATTGACATTATATTTATATATAAGATTGCGACATAGGTACTAGAAAAAGAATTAGTATGTCTTGTCTCCTGAGTAACACTGATCAACTATATGTGTATGATGAACGATAGTTGATGTACCATTGCTATTTAATGTTGTATTAAGTAATCATGTTGCTATTAATGATGAATATGGGCAATATCGACATTTGTACCCTCAAGATGGTTATCAAGAGACAGGGTGTTACATGAAGCATACATATTATTTGATTATTTATGTATATATTTTTCAATCCCTTCGATTGACATTAGTGATTATATTTACATGTGCATAATATAATTATATTTATTAATTCATATATGTTATGCATATTTTTATTGTTAATGATTTGAACGTTATGACCTTATGAAAACTAGTGGAGAAATAGAAAAGATATCAAATTTCAAAGAATTTGATATAAAAGATCTTGGAAAAACAAAATTCTATCTCAGTATATAGATCGAGAATTTTTCAATTTGACTTCTTGTCCATTATTAAAATAATATTGGGAAAGTTTTAGAATTGTTTGATGTAGACAAAACACACCAATTGAGTTCCCAAATAGTAATTAAGTCACTTGAAGTTAACAAAAACTATTTCATTATCATAAAAATGATGATGAGATTATTGGTTCTGAAGTATCAAATCGTATTACTACTAATGTACTTATGTTATTAGCAAATTATACAAGATTAGACATTGCTTTTTCTGTTGAGTTACTTACAAGATTTGACCCTTACTAAGTTAAAGATATTAGCATAACATTAAGCACGTATTATCCTATTTTCGAGGAATAAGTGACCTGATTCTATATTTTTCTCAAGAAAAAATAGCACCAAAGTTGGTTAGATATGCAGATACTAAGTTTTTATTCGATCCTCATAAAGTAAGGTCACAAACATGTTATGTTTTCACTTATGGTGATAATGCAATATCATAACAATCTATAAAGCAAACAATGGTTGCAAATTCTTTAAATCACTATGAGATTTTAACAACTTATGAAACAAGTCATGATGTATATAGTTGGGATCTATGATTTGACATGTTCACGGATACTATGGATTATCTTCTATTAAAGCTTGTCTGACAATATCCTACGAAGATAATGCAACATTTATTGCACAATTAAGAGAAAGATATATCAAGGGTGATACAACCAAATATATTTCACCAAATTTTCTTTTTTAAATGAGCATTAGAAGAATGATGTAATTGATATTCAATAAATAAGATTGAGTGAAAATCTTGAAGACCTATTCACAAAACCTTTGTCAAATACAATATTTAAGAAACTTGTACATGGTATTCGAATGTGACAACTAAAAGATATTTAAAGTATATGTAACACCCCTACTCCTAATCGGACCCCCCACCACGTGCTATGGGTCTAGCATGGAAATGCGCCCCTTGGCAGAGATACCTCACGTGTGGGTCGTCACCCGTTGAGAATCGAAATACTACTTAAAATTTTTCTTGTCATATATTTTTCTTTCTAATTGAGGTTTCTGATAAATAGTTCTCAAATAAATATATGGAATCGCATTTCTCATAAAATAAACGATCAAAATAAATTCCATTGTTATTCACCGAATCTCCATAGTTAGACAAAACCAAAAATTCAATCATAAATCATAAATTACGAATCATAAATCACATTGCAGAATCACTTCAAAAAAGACTTCTATTAAAACAGTAATTGTTAAACATATAATGTCAATTAATGATTATATTAAAACATTGAAATACTTTTCAAGTCCAAAATAAAATAAAATACATGTAAATCAGCTTAGTAAAAATAAACAAAATACGACCTCTAAACTCTTCTCTCCCGAATAACCTTCCTCATGAAGTTTCCAATCAAAAGTGAGGGTCTTTTGACGTAGATAACAGTACTCTACGTCCATGTGTACCTACAAAATAGAAATGGGAGTGAGCTCAAAATCCTCGTGGATCATTCTTACACAGCACACACATTATATAAATCAAAATTCAAAATATTACAAGCACTTTCACACATTAGACATTTTAGACAATCAATTGTTTTGGTTGTAATCTAAGATCGAAAGAGTGTTGAGATGACTCTCGGTATTCCCTGTGATCTGAATCAGAAACAAATCTCAGGTAAAGCCTAAGGTCAATAACCTATCAGAATCACAATCCAAGGGAGTTTACTTACTACCATGTAGTACCATCTCTCAAGGACTTCTAACTATCCCAAACAGCTCAGGGTTGAGAATACCTGCGATCTGCCTTGTAGCTTATCGATCTCAAATAGTGGCATATAGGAGATACCACCTTGATCCGCTTCAGGCTCGTCGATCGCACTGATACATGGATTCTTAATAATCCATCATCTTATTTTTAGTTTCACAAAAAATTTCAATCATACCTAACATCGCACGCTCCATAGAAATTTATCAAATAATGCATGCAATTAAAATGATAGTGTGCATGAGTAAATAATGAAATCTAAGTGCATGTTTTTCTATTCATGCATTAATAAAAATGAAAATCTAATAAATAAAGAATGCAACCAAATGCATTTCTTGTATTTATGCATGCCATAAAATAATCATGCATGAAATGAAATAACTGATCATTCATCACACTATCATTCAAGCACACCAAACAATTTTAGTCAATTTCATAATAAAATTCTAATTACCTAGAATTAGTCAAACAGATGTTTCAACTTTTTAATCTACATGATATATATATAAGCAAGAAAATCATGCCCACCTAATTCGCAAATCTTTAGGGCTACCTTGCCTTCCTTCGAACTATTCGATACTTTAAAATGTAAAAGCCTGAAATTTAACAATCAATAAAACTTCCTAAGTTTCTAACTCATATTCAATCTCATTCAAAATATTTTTAAGCTTAAATAATCTCCAAAATAATTATGAAGTGTAAATATTAATTTCAACTATTCAGGGTTATTCCAAAATTCTAAAATGTTATGTATTCAATATAAGACAATTTCTAAGTCTTCTGAATTTCTTAATTTGAAATTAAAAACTTTAATAATTAATTTCTAAGCTTCTACGATTTATTCACTCCAAAATAAATCAATTTAGATTAGAACTAAATATTTAAAAAACACTAAAACTTAAATTTGGGCTCCAAATTAAAATCTCATCTTCACTGCTCTATAATATTTATTCTAACAGAAGAAATTTTACACATTAAATTTTCTAAGCCTCTACTGCTCTTTCAAATTAAAAAGAATAATCTAAGTCTTAAACTATTCAAAATTCCTTAAGTTCTTATTTTTCTTTTCAACTTAAAAATAAAATAACTCTAAATGTTAAAATCATCAAAGTTCCTCTTGACTTTTAAATAAATGAATTTTTTTTTACTTCAAGAGGCAACTCTAATATTTAATATTTGCATCTAGATTTTTAATTTAATTATTTCTATTAAACAAGAGCATTTGAATATTTAGTATTCACATTTGACCCTGAATTAAATTTAATTTCAATCTTCGAATCTCCACAATTTAAATAATTATATTCATATCATTAATAAATTAATTACGAATAAAATAAGACTTCTAAATATTATATGTTTAGTTTTAAGATCTAAGATTTCATTCTTTTCTTATAAAAGATTCTAAACTTCTAAAAGTTCTTTTTTTTTTCATGTTTTCAACTAATCAAAATAATTAAATATTAACTTCTAATATTATTTCTCATCTATTATGTAAAAAT
The DNA here is from genome assembly GCA_030144865.1 of Tinospora cordifolia. Classification (NCBI taxonomy): domain Eukaryota; kingdom Viridiplantae; phylum Streptophyta; class Magnoliopsida; order Ranunculales; family Menispermaceae; genus Tinospora; species Tinospora cordifolia. Next base: position 13,415 of record JAJIYU010004455.1, on the reverse strand, counting down.
CATTTATAATTAAATTAGGATTGTATCCGCAGAATCTTTTAAATTGGGTTTCTAAAGATGTTGAACTTCCTAAACTTCGATATTCATATTCTAAACATCTATTCAAAAATCTACAAGAATAAAAATAATAGTTCCACCAAAAAATTGAATAAAGTTTCAACTTCCTTTTTTTTAATTATTGAGGGTTCGAATTTTTATTTTGCACATCAAAAATCAAAGAAAATGAATTTTGAAATATTTAGAATTTAGAATCAAAAATTTAAAATATTATACCTTTTACACTAGAGTCTAAAACAAGGTATCGTTCATCGTCGTCTTCATTGCACGAACAAACACAGCAATGCCCAAAATTTCTTATTGAAGATTTTCTTTCGCGCGAGAATGCACCAACTACAAATTCCTTCTTCGCGCACACATGACAGCGAAAACATCTGCTGGTTTGATCTTCATCATTGTTCATGCTGCACAACAATTTCTTCATCATGCACGAACAACAATACTATTCAACACGTTCAGTTGCTGCTGCAACCACCAGCATGTTGTTGGTTTCCTTCAATGTTTTTACCTCTTCTTCGTGCAAAAAACTATCAGCAAGCAACAAAAATACATAAAATGAAAAATCCAAAGCCATTTAATGTAACACCCCGCCTCCCAAGTCTCATCTTCTACGTCATCTGACGATTTAACTTTCTTTGATCAAAAATCTTGGGATGCCCAGGAGACGGGCCCGTGCTACATTTTCTTCTTCTTGGACTCAAATCCACTAGGGTTCCTGTGTACATTAGTCTATGTACAAAATGATATCATGGTAAATAAGATTCTTTATTTACTCATTCGAAAATTTCGAGTACAATGATCCATTACAACGAAAAATAAATTCAAAGCTAAAATACATAATTTAGCTTAGGCCTATGCATCCTACATTGTAATAAATAAAAAACTTTCAATAGATAAACCTCCTCGTAAGCTGATTAATTTCCCGTGATGTGAAAAATAGGGGGGTGAGTTAAAAAGTCCAGTGAATAATTCCATCTATTTAATCCATTATTTCAACCAAACAATGCAAGTATATCAAACACTTTCAGAGATTAATTCGATTCAACCAATATATTAATTTAGTCGTATGCAAGAGGATAGTAAATAAATATTTCAACAGCAAATAAACATACCAACATTACAACATCATAAATCAATAGAAGCATAGATTTTCGATTTCTGATGTAGAAGATCGTACGAGACGCAACTACAGAGCATACTTTCTCAAACAGGAAAAACGACTTTCAATTTCTGATGTAGACGATTGTACAAGACGCAACTACAGAGCATACTCTCTTGATCATGAGCAACATGATAATTGAATGACATAATGCAAAAAACAAGAAAAAAAAATCAAGCTAACCAAACAAGCAAGCATTATCTAAATCAAAATAATAAATTAAAAGAAAGGAAAAAAATTCACCTCGAGATCGCTTCCTAAATTCTTTGTAGCACTTTGTTGCTACTACTTTGCAAACTATTTAGAATAGCTCAAGCAAAGAAGAACTAGGACTACGGCTGCCAAGAAGGAGGCAAAGAGAGAGTAAGATGACTTTTCAACTCTTGTCTTTGGGATGAATGAAATGGGTAGAGTAGGGGGTTTATATAGAGCTCTCTTCCAACTAGTGTTTCTATCTTTCCAATGTGGGACTATCATTTCCTACTTATGCATACCTTAATATCACACCAAATGAGATATTTCATTTATGAATGCATTTCATTTACACATATACTTCTCTATGTATATTACTATCATACTAAACAAAATATTATTTTCATGAGTGCATCTAATTAATACTTTATACACATACTTTTCTATAGTAATATCATACTAAGAATATTTTTTTATTCAAACAGAGAAGGGTATATTTACCCAACAATTCTATATGTCCAATATTAATCATTGCATATCCCTTTATACTTCGATGCTAACTAATTAATTGCATATCAGTGACAAATATATATGTATATATATATATATATATATATATATATATATATTGGTTAGGTATTTTGGGCGAAGAAACCTGGATATTTGTTCTTCATCTCGCTTTCCAGCTCCCAGGTTGCTTCTTCCAAATCATGATGTTTCCACAGAACTTTAACTAGTGGAATTTCCTTGGTTCTAAGACGTTGTACCTTACGGTCTAATATACTAATTGCTGGTTCCTCGTAAGTTGCATTGTCTCGAAGTGCAACTTCCTCCCAGTGTATGATATGTGATGGGTCTGGTTCGTACTTCTGCAGCATCGATACATGGAATACATTATGCACTGAGGACATTCGATTTGGTAACTCCAACTCATAAGCGCATTCCCCGATTCTCCTAAGTATTTAAATTGGTCCAATGAATCTTGCTGATAACTTCTCCTTAAATCCGAACCTCTTAATTCCCTTTTGAGGACTGATTCTTAGAAACACTTGATCTCCTACTTGGAACTCTAGGAGTCTCCTTCTGTTATCAGCATAACTCTTTTGACGACTTTGAGCTGTAGCCAATCTCTTTCGTATCAGTTTGACTTGGTTGCTCATTTCTTCCACCAAATTTGGACCAATAAAAACATGATCTTTGAGTTCAGCCCAACAAGTTGGTGATCTGCAGGGCCTCCCATAAAAAGCCACATATAGAGCCATCTTGATACTTGCTTGATAACTATTGTTATAGGCAAACTCTGCTAGCTGTAGGTACTTGCTCCAGTTGCCTTTAAAATCCAAAACACAAGATCTCAACATATCTTCTAATATTTGGATGACCCTTTCAAATTGTCCATCAGTCTGAGGATGGAATGCAGTGCTCATGGTGAGTCTGCTTCCTAGCTTTTTCTGTAAACTCTGCCAAAACTAAGAAGTGAACCTAGAATCTCTATCAGACACGATGGTTGCAGGAACACCATGGAGTCCTACAATTTCCTTGACATATAATTCTCCAAGTTTCCCAACGGAATCTGTATATCGAATGGGTAGGAAGTGAGCTACCTTTGTTAAATGATCCACAATCACCCATACAGTGTCTTCCCCCTTCTGATTCCTTCGCAGGCCGCTAACAAAGTCCATCGCGATGTTGTCCTACTTCCATTCTGGTACCGAAAGTGGTTGTAACATCCCTAAAGGTTTTTTTTGCTCTGCCTTCACTTGCTGACATGTAAAACATCTAAAAACATATTTTGTTATGTCCCTTTTCATGCCCCTCCACCAGTAGGTCTTTTTAAGGTTTTGGTACATTTTATCTCCACCGGGATGCATTATGTACTTGGTCTGATGAGCCTTATCTAGTATTTGTCTGTTTACTTTGCCCATTCTAAGGTACACAGATCATTTTCCCAAACCTTTAGATATTCTCAGCATCTAACCTAAAATTAGAATGCTTACACTGTGTAACTCCCTCAATCAGGCTGGTAAGCCATTTGTCTTGTCTTTGTTCATCCCTGATTTGATGTAGAAGATTCGGTTGACAAGACATAGTATAGAGATAGGCTTGTGCTTCATTTAGAGTTACACCCAGCCTGAAGTCCTCAATCAACTGGTACATCTGGCCTTTCCCTTCCTCTTATTTGTTGAACTTTCTACTCAAGGCATCAACCACTACGTTGGCCTTCCCTGGATGGTAGTATAGTTGAAAATCATAGTCTCTCAAGAACTCCATCCATCGCTGTTGCCTGAGGTTCAACTCCTTTTGGGTGTAGATGTATTTCAAGCTCTTGTGATCTGAAAACAGATCAAATTTCTCACCATAAAGGTAATGTCTCCAAATCTTCAGGGCGAATACAATGCCTGCTAACTCTAGGTCGTGAGTGGGATAGTTCTTCTCATGGACCTTCGGTTGTCGCGAGGCATAAGCGACTACTTGTCTTCTTTGCATCAATACTGCTCCTAGTCCATTCAATGATGCATCAGTATAAAGGGTAAAGGTAACCCCATGGGTTGGAGTAACTAGGACGAGGGTCGTAGTTAATCTCTTCTTCAGTTTTTGGAATGATTGTTCGCACTTCTCATCCTAATTAAACTTAACTCCCTTCCTGGTTAGCTTGGTCATAGGTTCTACTAGTTTAGAGAAATCTTGTATGAACCTTCTATAGTATCCAGCCAAGCTTAAGAAACTCCTAATTTTCGTAACTGTCTTCAGTTGCTTCCAATTCATGACAGCCTCCACCTTCTCCGAATCCATAGAAATGCCTTCTACTGATACTACGTGGCCAAGAAATTTGATTGACTTCGTCCAGAATTCACACTCGTTGTATTTGGCATACAGTCAATGTTTTCTGAATGTTTCTAACACGATCTTCAAATGTTCTAAGTGCTCCTCTTTGGATTTGGAGTATATTAGATGTCATCAACAAATACCACGACAATTTGGTCAAGGAATTGCCTAAATACTTGGTTCATTAAGTCCATGAATGTTATCGGGGCATTGGTTAGACCAAAAGCCATTATTGTAAACTCGAAGTGACCATATCGAGTTCTGAAGGCAGTCTTTTGAATGTCTATTTCACGGATTCTCAACTGATGATAGCCTGACCTAAGGTCAATTTTGAAAAATGAGTGGTTCCTCTTAATTGATCAAATAGGTCTTGTAATACCCCGAAAGTCTATGAGACGTCCACGTTGCTAGTGAACGGCAAGAGTGGAAGTAACAAGCTCTATAAAGGAATAAAAGATGGTCAAAATACCCGAAAACCATGTATTATAAGTATAAATAAGTGTAAGAGTGATGCCAACCCGAGAACACAAGAAATGGCAAAGAAAAACACCGAATACCAGAAATTTCATTCTGGTGACCGCGGTCGGTCTAAAATGATCGCGGTCATTGCATGAAGAACCCAGAACTAAGGAAAAACACACCATTCTGGTGACCGGGGTCAGTCCTATGGTGACCGCGGTCATCACGAATGAAATCCAGAGAAAACCAGGGGAAGGCCATTTGATGACCGCGGTCCATGGAATGATGACCGCGGTCATCACACACGAAAACCAATTGATCACCGCGGTCCATGAAATGGTGACCGCGGTCATCATACAAGAAAACCATTTGATGACCGCGGTCCATGAAATGGTGACCGCGGTCATCAAATGAAAAACCCAGAAATGAGTGGTGCACAACGTTCTGTCAACCGCAGTAATCACATAGTGACCGCGGTCATTCGTTGTTTCTATATAAACCAAAGGTGCGAAGAAAAGCCTAGATCTGGTATTTTTTCGCCGCAACTCATTGGTTTTCTTCTCTAGCTCTCATCTAACTCGTTTGCTTCGTTTTCTAAGTGTTCTATTGGGTTCTAAGGGCGGTTTGAGCCCTTTCAAGCCATTATCTACCATCTTCAAGCTCACATCCGACGAGAATCACATCAACAAGGGTGGATTTGAGTTGAAGCAAGCTTGGAAAGGATTTGTGCTAAGGTAAATCTCGAAACCTTCTTGAAATTTTGCTTTCTTAGCTTTCTAAACCGTTTTCTACAAGTGAAAACCATTTTCATTGAGCTGATGTGTGTTTTAAACTAAAAGACCAAGTATGAAGGCGTTAAGCAAGGGTCGTCGAACCCAGCGACCACGGCAATGCGAAGCATTGCCGTGGTAATGCGACGAGCACTAGTTTCCCTTTTGTTGGTGCTGATTTGGTGCATTGGAAACACATGTGCCATGGACACAAACCTTAGGGTTTTAGTTAAGCCATGTATGCCTTAGACTCACGCATTTTGATTGTTTTAAAACCTATAGATTGATAATTTGAGGCGTGCACGACAAGGAGCAAGGCACAAGCTTGAGGAGTACAAAAGTGGGCGTGATTTCCTTACTCCATAGCCTTATCCAAATTTTGAATGCTTAACATGATGTTTGTTAGCTTAAGACTTGCTTAGAAGCATGCTAGGACTTGCTTGTTTGATCATGGTTGAGTTTGATTGGTGTATGTATCTTGATGCGTGGATGTTGTGCATTACATGCTAGATAGAGGTTTCAATGAGATAAATTCCATGAATGGTTGATAGCATCTATTTTGATTTACTTGAAATGATATATTGATGATCATATATGACTTGGAATGACATGTGCGACTAAAGAACATTAAATTAAGATTAATGAATCCACGTACTGGCGCGGTGACCGGCCTTGGGGCGTCATCGTGGATGTCCCTACCCGAGCTGACTGCGACAACTGATTGTGTCTTCGGACGGAGAGTCACTGCGGACTTCCATCCTTGGATCGTGGTCCCGAAGGTAACAGGCCAACAGGCGTTACCCCCGGATTCGCTCCCGGACCACACAGGGGATACCGAGGGTTGTAGACTCTTTCGGTCTTAGATGATAACAAAACAATAGATTGTGTGAAACGCCTAATGTAATGAAAGTGATTGCATGTTTTGTATTCTGGTTTGTATAATGCTAGCGATGTGTAGGGATGATCCACTGGGCTCTCGGGCTCACCCATTTTCTATTACAGGTGATCATTGACACTGCGGAAGTAGGCCAGCACACGGGCTGTTTTTGGGTAGTGACCTCCTTGGGAGGTTGATACAGTTTTTATTCAGTTCTATTTGAGTTTATTATCGTATCATTTTGTATTTAAATTAACGGGGCATTTGCCTCTCTATTTTGAACTGTTTCACATGTAAGTTGAGGATTTTGGAACTTAAGCCCATTGGCCATGTTTTATTTTTCATATCATGTTTTGGAAATGAATTTGAAATGATATTCCGCTACAAAGTGTTTTATTTGGCCAAATATGAAATCACTATGGATTTATGAACGAGCTGGATTCCGCTGCATGTATTTTAAATGAATTTCATGTCTACCGAAAGAAACCATTGTATGATGGACATTGTACATTTTAAATTTTTCACATCATAGCCTATTTAATAAAAAGATATGAAGCTGAGACTGAGAAAGAAAGAAACCGAACCACGTGGCCTCCGGCTCTCGGCAAACGAACGAACGAACGAACGAACGAACGGGCACGGGCCGTCTCCGAGCGCGGCCCCAGCGACGGACCGTCGCAACTGAGACAGAGATAGAAACCGGGAGCCAGGGTGTCACAGGTCTTCTATCCTTGGTAAAGGGTATTTGTTCTTTACCGTTACTTGATTCAATTTTCGATCATCGACACAAAGTCTCATAGATCCATCTTCCTTTTTCACAAACAACACTGGAGCCCCCTAAGGTGATTCACTTGGTCTGATGAATCCTTTTTTTCGGAGCTCATCTAATTAGGTCTTCAACTCGATTAGTTTAACTGGTGCCATACAGTAAGGAGGTATAGCAATGGGTTTGGTTCTAGGTTGGAGTTCGATCTTGAACTCGATGCTTCTAGTTGGTGGTAGTCCAGGCAAGTCATCAGGAAACACATCTTTATAGTCCCAGACCACTTCTAAATTCCTTATTTATTTTGGTCCTTCAGAGTTTTCCTTTAAGAGGTTTTTGAGGTCTTCATTTTGCTTTAAGTAGTTCAACATGGCTATCATTGGGCTCCAAGGCAATTTATGAATATCACCATCTATCTTGAAGGTTTCTCGTGAAGGCAATGTTATCGTTACTTTTCTCTTGGGACAATTGATTTGTGCCTGGTACTAATCCATACCCAATATCACATCATACCCTTGGAATGCTAGTACACGAAGGTCGGCTAAAATCAGCTTATCCCCAATCCTAAGTTCACAGGTACAAATTTGCTTTGATGTAACAGAAGTTCCTATAGGTGTTGATACATTCAACGTTATAGGCAAAGTATTTGTTACTAGTCATAATCTATTAACTAATTTTTCAGAAACAAATGACTTTGAAGCACCCGAATCAAACAACAGTTTCATAATAGTGTTAAATAACAAGAATGTACCTTCAACAGTAGGGATTTGGTCCTCCAGGGCTTCAACAATAGCAAATATTCTCGCCTGGTTTTGCCCCCGGCCATGGTTCTGATTTTGTGCTCGACCCTGGTTTTGATTTTGCCCCTGATTGTTATTTTGTCGAGGCAGTTACTGTTGAGCACGTACATTCTATTCTCCTCCTTGATTATTTGGAAGTTGTTATTGTTGTCGCGTCTGGGTTTTGCTTGGACAAAACTTCGATAGGTGTCCTCACCGATTACAGTTGAAACATCGCCATTGACGTCTTGCCAGCTCCAATTGTTCTTCCATTTTAGGTCGATTTTGCCCTTGAGGCATATTGTTCCCATTGTTCTGATTGGTATTCCTTCTCTTCGGATCTTCTTGGTGATCTCTGTCACCTCTTGGTCTCTTATTTTTGTTTCTTAGCCTTTGTTCAAAATTCAACTCTTGCTCTAGGGTTAATGGCATGTTTACTACTTCTCTATATGTCTTCGGGCAGGCTTTTTTTTATCAATTTTTGGATCTCAATCTTGAGACCCTGGGTAAAACGGTGGGCCTTTTTCTTCTCATCACTGATTAATTCAGGTGAGAGCTTCGCTAATTCGATAAATTTGGCATCATACTCGGCCACCGTCATCTCTTTCTGCTTTAGTTGAATAAAGTCCTCTTGCATCTTTTCTAGTGTTGCTTCAGGGAAGAATTGCTCATAAAATATCTCCCTAAATTCTTCCCAATTCATTCTGCTAACATTGATAGTTGGGTCTTCCTTTACCAGCCGCCACCAGCTTCTAGCTAGTCCAATGAATTCATAGGTAGCCAGTGCTACTCTGCTAGGACCTGTAACTCTCAACACGTCCAAGTGTTCTTCTAAGTCTTGGTACCAATGGTCAGCTGCCAAACTATCCATAGTACCATAAAACTGTGATGGTTCCAACTTCTTCAATTCTAATAGCAATTTTCTTTGTTTGTTGTCTTCTAGGTCCTCTGGTTCTTCTTAACAATCCAGAATCTCAAGAGCTGGCATTTGCGGTTGTATCAAAATCTGCTCTTACGTCTGTGGTGCCGCTTGCGGTATCATTCGGGCTAGCGTCCGCTCTATTTGTTCCATCACTCTCATGGTGACTTCATTCATCATGTGTTCCATTCTAGCCTCTGTCATGCCGTATTGCGCTTCTTGAGAGTCGGTGTCGTCAGATGTATTACCTCTTGTTGCGTATCTCCTTGGTCCAGCCATTTCTACACATTAATGCCAATTTAGTATTCATTTCTACCTTTTTGTTTAGTTTGTTCTATCATGACTCTAAATTCATGTCTCTAGGTTTTCGATTTGTTGAGTGGCCTAATAATTTATTCTTTTAAGTTTAGTTTTGTTTCTGGGTATAAGATTTGGTCTCATACAAACAGTAAGATCATTATGCATTCAATCATTCAAGAATTCATGCTAGCATAGTAAAATTCTAAACTTCCACCTATGCCTCCAGGTTCATGTGTCCCATACAACCTTTGCCCTTTGACATAGACTTCCACCCAAAGATTTTACTACACCTAATCAATTTCACAAATGTTTCGATTTCTAAGGCTTCTCAAACCTCACTATACTTGATTGTCCCATACCAGCCATGCATAGGAAAACAAGTTCGTCCAAAGCCACCGATCATTCACCAAACATGGCCCATCATTCTACGAGTTCAAGATTCCTCTACATCCCTGAATCCTATGCGTCTCATACCACATAGAAACCAAAGATACAGGATCCTCCCGATCTCGTGCCCTGACCAAACAAGTGTTCATTTTTCACACATTTGCATTTTCTAACTTATGCCCTAAAAGTTTATTCATGATTCACTGTGTTACCCTTGGCAACCCCCAAGTCTCTGCTTAAGGTCTCTTCCCTAGACCTAGGTTCTCAAATCATCGTTTGCATCTCATTTGGACTATAGTGAATTTCTAGACCTCAATTACCACCTCCTTATTTTATCTCGCAAGAAAATAAGTGTGTTCTTCAACTCTGACTACTCATATGAGCTGGCGGGACAACCTCTAGATCGGACGACGAAACTGAAGTCTACTTAGCAACCGTGCTTTCTAGAATGAGATAACCCATCTCCCTTTCAATGTTTAACTTTACTCGGAACAAGGCTTACCCACTATCAGCTCAACTTGTAATCTTTGTATCCAAACAAAACTGTTGAAAACATATATCTCTTTTCAAAAATAATTTTTCAAAATCATTTCAGTTTCCAAAACAAGAGGTAGGCCTTCTAAATTAAATAAATAAATAGTCTTACCAGACTAGTCAATTCCTTCTAATTCTTGCCCAAGGCATCTAAAGCCTAGGCTCTGATACCACCTTTGTAACACCCCGCCTCCCAAGTCTCATCTTCCACGTCATGTGACGGTTTAACTCTCTTTGATCAAAAATCTTGGGATGCCCGGGAGACGGGGCCGTGCTACATTTTCTTCTTCTTAGACCCAAATCCACTAGGGTTCCTGTGAACATTAGTCTATGTACAAAATGACATCATGGTAAATAAGATTCTTTGTTTATTCATTTGAAAATTTCAAGTACAATGATCCATTACAGCGAAAAATAAATTCAAAGCTGAAATACATGATTTAGCTTGGGCCGATGCGCCCTACATTAAAATAAATAAAAAACTTTCAATAGATAAACCTCCTCGTAAGCTGATTAATTCCCTCTGATGTGAAAAATAGGGGGGTGACATAAAAAGCTCAGTCAATCATTCTATCTATTTAATACATTATTTCAACTAAACAATGCAAGCATATCAAACACTTTTAGAGATTAATTCGATTCAACCAATATATTAATTCAGTCGTAATTTAGACCGAATAGGAATAACCTCTGTGCTCCAGATTTAGGAAGAGAGATCAATTCTGAAACTGAAACCCATTTCTAGTGGGAGCATTCTTGAAACTCGTTCCATTCTGGTGTCAGTATTGACAGTCAGTTCCAAATTGTACATGGAACACAGAAAGTATCCCGTACTGGTACGTGATTGAAATCTTATTTAATCTTATTTTTGTGTGCAAGAGCATAGTAAATAAATATTTTAACAGCAAATAAACATACCAACAGTATAACATCATAAATCAACAGAAGCATAGATTTTCGATTTCTGATCTAGAAGATCGTACGAGATGCAACTACAGAGCATACTCTCTCAAACAAGAAAAACGACTTTCGATTTCTGACGTAGAAGATTGTACAAGACGCAACTACAAAACATACTTTCTTGATCATGAGCAACGTGATAATTGAATGACATAAATGTAAAGAACAAGAAAAAAAAATCAAGCTATTTAAACAAGCAAGCATTATCTAAATCAAAATAATAAAGTAAAAGAAAGGAAAGAAACTCACCTCGACATCACTTCCTAAATTCTTTGTAGCACTTCGTTGCTACTACTTCGCGAACTACTTAGAATAGCTCAAGCAAAGAAGAACTAGAACTAATGTTGTCAGGAAGGAGACAAAGAGAGAAAGCAAGAGAATTTTTCAACTCTTGTCTTTGGGATGAATGAAATGGGTAGAGTAGGGGGGTTTATATAGGGCCCTCTTCCAAATAGTGTTTCTATCTTTTCAATATGGGACTATCATTTCTTTAACATCTCACCAAATGAGATATTTCATTCATGAATGCATTTCCTTTACACATATACTTCTCTATGTATATTACTATCATACTAAACAAAATATTATTGCCATGAGTGCATCTAATTAATACTTTATACACATACTTTTCTATATTAATATCATACTAAAACTTTCATTTTTTTATTCAAATAGAGAAGCGTATAATTACCCAACAATTCTATATGTCTAATATTAATCAATGCATATCCCTTTATACTTCTATGCTAACTAATTAATTGCATAGCAATGACAAATATATATATATATACGTATATGTGCTAATAAAATGTGTTTTAAACTCAAATTTCAGTTATTATGTCACTAAAATTTTAGGTATTACATTTAGACCCTCAAAATCATATCCTTGTTGTTCACAACACCTAATTACGTTCTAAATACCAAAAACCCCAAATCACACAACATCAAAGGCCTAGATCTTACTTTCTTCTTGGTTCAACCTCTTTCAGATCTGAAATTTTCTTCTTCAATCACAATTGCATCATTCACGACTAGCAAACAGCAGAAAACCCCAAATCCACAAAGTCTAGATCTTTCCTCTTTCTTTGAATCACGGCCAACAACACACAAATCTAGAAATTTCTGCATTTTTCCCCTTCGTCCAACCCTAGAAGCAAAATCACATTATTATTCTTCTTCTTTTTTGATGTGACAATGTAGCAGCAGCAATAACCAAAAAATTATAGTTTTTGTTTCTCATCTTCATCCCCCAAAACTAGCAACGCACCAGCTGGATGAAACCCACATTGCACTAGGAAAAAAATTTGGATTTCTTCTTCATCTCGATCCAAATCACAACATGTTTCAATTCTTCAATTTCATTTTAATACTTAATTAAGGTTTTGTCGTACTAAGTTTTTCTTGTAAGGCTTTTAATAAGGCAGTTTTATCAATATAATAAGACTTTATGAGAATATATACTTTTTTTCTTTCTAGATTTTTTGTTGAGTTTTCTCTAGTAAAATTTTAACGAGACGTATTCTCTTTTTATGGTAATATTCAAAAGGGAAAGTGTTGTAAATATATTTGAATAACCACCACTCATCATTTTAATATTCTCTAACCCCTAAATTATAATAATTTTATAGTCATTTCTTATTTCACCATTTTTATATAACCTATAGGGCCTTTACATGATTTTTGTAACTACCATTATATTTATTTGTTGTAAATAATATTTATCATTATATTATGATCAAGAGCCTATATAAAAGGGTGTTCACATTATCAAGAGAATAAAAGTTGTCCTCTATTTCTTTTCTTTCAAGTTTGCCTCCTTATTTTCTTTAATTTTTATTAGTTATCCTTTTATTTTATAACAAAAAAGGTTGATGGTGTTGATATTTTTGCCTAATTTTTAGAATCCCTTCAAACTTACTCGTTTATAGACATAGATTTGCACTTCAAATAAAATAGCTAAAAGTTACCTAAAAGTAATAAAAAGGAGGGGCAGCTGTTATGTTAAACTTACCAAAACAATAAATTAATAATAAATAATGCTAACAATTACCAAGAAAATAGTCAAAAAAAAGAACAATTCTTAAAATAAGGCTTACGTTCTGGATGCTTACAAAGTTGCCAATAAATGTATCTTTTCCCACAAATTTATTTAACATTATTATATTTAAAGTAGTGGACGACTTAAAAATTTATGATAAAAATAGAATGTCATAAGCTAATAAGTTTCAACTATATACATAATATAGATATAAATTGTTATTTTTAATTTCTGAATTTAGTTATAGGGTTGAAATTATTGTTCAATGACTTCCAATCTTGGTTCCTCTAATTTTTAGGCTAAGACATAACTTCTCTACTCTATTCTTTTAAACTTAAACTTTTCCTTATACTATTTGTAAAATTCTTGAACCAAAAAAAGATTAATTTAAAAAT
>JAJIYU010004454.1:0-24247 GCA_030144865.1 Tinospora cordifolia | reverse complement strand
ATATGTGATTTATTTTAAGAGACTAAGTTTTTTTCTCTTACTTTTCATTTTAGGCTTTATATTAAAAGACCATTCTCTACATAATGATTCATGTCACATTTACACTAATTTTGTTTTCTTGTTTATTTTGTGCTTTTTTAAAAAATTATTTTCTATGTTATGATTTATATCATTGATTTTTTTCTTGTTTTTTATTTTAGGTTTTTTGCGGTAAACTGTTTAATATATTGTGATTTGTGTGACTGATTTTTTTTATTGTTCATTTTAGACACTTTTCTTATAAATTGTCAATTCAGTTATTGTTCATTTTATTGCAAATTGTCAATTCAGTTAGCTTCAATTAAAAGTGATATAAGCTTTGGTAATGTTGGACTTTAATGTATATAATTGGTTGTAAATATTTAATGTGTAGATGCCTTAAGAATAGTTTTTATTTTTATGATAAGTTGAAATAAAAATTATCAATGATAAAAATTCTATAAATAGTGGTTTTGCTTCTAAAATCTCACAATCAAAATCACAATTTGTAAACCTTTTCTACTCTATGTAATTTTTAACAAAAAGTAATTTATCAAGACTTGAATTTGAGAACATTTTATTATTAGTAAATTATTTTAACCAACTTACCTAACAGATCATTTTTGTCATTCAAATACTTTATACTATTTTTAAGGTTCTTGAGTTTGATTTTGAATTTATTTTACATGAGTTTGATTTTGCATCACAAGAAATTTAAATCCATGTACCTATATTAAGCAAATAGATACAATAGACCCAACGTCAATGTATTATATAACACCATTTTCTAGCAGACTTTTTTTTTGTGAATAATATAAAATAAGTAAATTATTTTTAAAATACAAAACTCACCAAAATTATATAAAATATACTCAACTTTCAATAATGTTTTGCCACATTGTGTCCACTTGGCAGTTTTTGATTTTTTTCATGCCCACTTATGAAGGCATTTTTATAAAAAAAAAAGGTCTTTAAAATGAGATTTACATTGAAGACATCTTTTTAAAATAAGCGTTCAGTGTAAATGACCTCATTTATCAAGTTTGCAGGTAATCCGGGAGGAGCTTTTAAAAGAACCCTCCCGGTGTAAATGACCTCCCGGATTTCTCAAAAATTCATATGAAATTTAAAAATTTATTTAGAGAATTATACAGAATTGACGGATAAAAAATTTGGTAAGTCCTAGTTTAGTCAAATAAGGAATAAAATCAATTTAATGAATTTTTGGAAGAAAATATATAAATGTAATATATATCATGGGATATTATAGTAAAAAATACAATGATATGTGCAATTTTTTATGAAAACAAGATTAGAAAGTCAATTTGGATTAAGATTTGGCAAAAATCTGAAAATAGAACATGAAATTCGGTCGAAAATCATATAAATATAACTCAAAACGCATCCAACGGCTACAAACTGTCGATCTGAATCCAATCTCACGATTCGACGGCTGCAAGATGATTCACACTAACGCCTGAGCGCACGGGATAACGAAGATCGAGTGGACGGAGATGATCAAGGACGATCGGACGACCGCGATCAAAGTTGCGAAATCTCAATCTCAAAGTTGCACGGTGCGCGCCAATCTTGAGCCTCTGATCTGATCCATGTGAGTGTCTCGAGGACGATCCAATGCGTCGCAAAAAATGTGAAAAAACGACGAAAAATTCAACGAAAATTATTGAAAAATTGAGATAAATACCAAAAATTAATTTTTAAATTCTGAATAAAAATCCAAAAATACTTATTTTTCTCTTATAATTAGGAAATACGAAATTCTAGAGAATTTAGGTGTTTTACTCAAAGAAAAACTCAAAAGTTTTTATTTTTTCCATTTTAACATCTCTATAAACTCTCCTAAGCTTTCACTTCCCTCATTCTAAAAAATAAGAGTTGAAATTTCCTCTTATTTTTTTCTAAGTCCTCTTCTTGGCACCTCTTCTCACCTTTCTTTCCTCTCTCTTGTATGTGAGAAGTTTTTCTCTTGGGTTGGAGAATTAATTTGGGTGATCTTCATTGGCACGAGTACGTGAGAGAATTGCTGCAGAAATTTCTGAAAAACTTAGAAAGTGTCACAAGGTGGAAGTGATTTCTAGAACACCATTCTGTTCTTATTTAAATTTATGGCATACTCATTGTGTGTGTGTTTTTCACTGAAGTCAAAGATTTTCAATTTCAGTTTTAGAATTTTAAAAGTTTATTTTAGTTTTTTAGTTTTGATTCATGTTTAAGCAATTATATCATCCATGCCATGTTAGTATCATGCTTAGGCTTTTAAATTAAAGTATGATGCATGTCTTATGAGTATTTCATGAATTGATTGTGTGTATTCTAAATTTTAGTTTGATTTCATATTCTGAAATTTATTTTATTAGATCATGGTATGAGAGTTAAGCTGAGACAATGGTGATAATAACCGCGTACCATCATAGTGGTCAAGGCGACACTATGAATGTTCTTTTCATATGAGTTAGGTCATATGGTTTTCAGATCTAAGTACTTGAGGGTCGTGTACCACAGTACCTTGTGAGTCACCACGTATAATGGGTTGATGCAGACACGTGCCACGAACGGGTTGATGCCAAGTGAGTCCCGTTTACTTAGTTAAGAGTATCAAGGGATTAAAAACCCTTTTGGTCTGAGACTTAACTTGAACAAATTGTTGTTTGAAACGCCTAATGATTGCAAGTGATTGAATTATGATTGTGTTATAAGTTTGAATATGAAAGATGGTTGTTTGAAAAGGATCCACTAGGCTATGTGCTCACTCCTTCCTTTCTTATTTTTTTCAGGAACGTGAAACCTATGAAACAGTTGAACATGGATAGTTCTTAGAAAGTTTCTACCCTAATATTTTTAAAATTTTTAAGGGCATGTTGCCCAAAGTTTAAATCTTTTTTATTAAAAAATATTTGAAGTTTTTCGCTATAATAATTAGTTTTTTTGAAAAGTTTTGTACTTTCAATTTTTTGTATTTTAAATAAATAGTTTGAATTTCTTTGTCTCTTTTAATTTGCCTTGATTTGATTAAAATGAAAATTTTGTATTCTTAAATTTTTATACAAAGGCACGAGATATTGAAAAAGAGAAGAACAAGCGTATGCCACTTGTAAAGTAACACCGGCCCAACCCACCAGCTGGTTAAGTTCACTGTCAAGAGAATGATGGTTATGTCCAATGTTTAAAGATACGAGGGTTGGGGTGTTACAGAAAACAACTTTGACGTTAAAGAGTTATGATCAAAGACGTGAAAAAAAAGTGACGCATCTAAATTTTGATATCGAGGTCTGAAGTTATTTTGTCGCTTCTGGGTGTGCGTGAGAGAGAATTAGAACTTGTTAGAAGTGGTTTTGCGAGAAAACCCCTCTCGGTTTGCCCGCAGTGAGTAGAAATATGTTTGATGTTAAAGAGTTATCACCAAAGACTTGAAAAAGAAGTGACGCATCCAAATTTTGATCAGGGGTCTGAAAATTATTCAGTCACTTCCAGGTATTCGTGGGAGACAATAAAACTTGATGGAAGTGGTCTCGTGAGAAAACCCTGTCGGATTGTCTGTAAACTTGGTAAATGGGGCATTTAAATTTAAGACGTCTTTTTAAAAGATGCTTTCATACATGGACATGACAAAAATTGAAAACTGCCAGGTGGACACACATGTGACAAAATATTGTTGAAAGTTGAGTATATTTTATATAATTTTGGCGAGTTAGGTATTTTAAAGATAATTTATTAATTTTATATTATTTAAAAAGTCTTTTTTTAGAATATATATATATTTATTTATTTGATTTATTAAATTTATATTTATATTTTTGTTATTTATGTCATCTATCTTAGTTTGAAATATTGAAATATTTATTTGCACCTTTATCCAACACTTACAACATATGATTTTGAATGGTATATATATATATATATATATGTGTGTGTATATGAATGGGTGAAGAGAATTACATTACCAATTTGCCCCAGTATAGCCATGATGCACATCAAATATTTATTTATTTATTTATTATTTTATAAGAAAAAGTTAAGTAATTTCTCCCATATCACATCGAAAACTATTTTGTCAGTCTTGTCATTGTACAACTTTACCAAAAATATTTTTCTATCATTGTACAACTTTACCAAATTATTTTTTCATATTTCATAAGATTAAATCTTAGTTTTAAAAGCAGGAGAAATGAAGCATCAAAAGTTCTGCTTTTTCTAAATTAATGGGATTGGTGGGGTTTGGGCGGCTGTGATTGAAAATAAAGAACATTTGCGAGGACCTAAGTCTTCGAGCGCTGAAGGCAACGTCGAATATTCGCATGTTAGGAAAAAATTTCCTGTGATTATAATTATTATTAATATTTGTCCCAAAAGGCAAAAAAAAACCAAAGGCTGGTTTGAACGGTCAAAAAGAGCCTCTTCGCCAGAGAGAGAGAGAGAGAGAGAGAGAGAGGAATGCATAAGTGTTAGGGCTTGCGTTTGACTCTGATCAACTCTACCACCAGAGAAAGCAAAGCCAAGAAAGAGGAGAGCATCAATGGTCGATCTCTAGATATCTGTTATCGTTCTCATCATGTTGCCATTCTTGGAGTTGTTAATTAGGAGGATCTACGAGATCTTTGAATCATCTTGATCTAGTTGGTATGTTTCTTACAAAATCTTGTCTGCTCAATATGAGTAGTTTTCCGTTTATCTGTGTTTTGGTTCTGGTTTTTGATGACCATAGATCTGTAGAGAGAGTGTTGAAATCTGGATCATCTATTCTTGGAGTTAGATTATTTTTTCTGCTGTTAAATCTCGTAATAGTTGACATGATCTGTTTGCTTCTGTTGTTCTGGGATTGATGGAGATTTTTTTTTTGTCTTTTTGGGCGATTTATGGATTTTAAATAACTAGGAATTGTTGAAGTTCATTCGGAAAGTTGCCAAACTACTAATCACCGATCTGTATCCGTACATTTTTCGTTAATCTAAATGCTGAGATAATGGGCATTCTTGCTGGATTTTATTCTAAAATTTGCTGTTCTTTTTCTATTAGTACTTTTCAAGTTGGTTCGACGAACTGTTAAGAACGTTAGACAGCTAGTCATATTTCCCTTGATTTTCAGGTTTAATTAATTAGCAGTCATTATCAAATCAAGTTAATCAACTCAGGGATTTTATTAAGTTCATGACTGGTAAATTAATATCCGTCCTTTAACTATGGTTTATAATTGAACTATCTTTGGTTTTGTGATGTGGAGCCCGTTTTGGCTGCTGTAAACAATTTCAAGAAATCAACTTAAGGCATGTGTTAAAATAGAAGAGCATTCAAGTGATGCATATCTTTACATAAAGAAAATAGCGAATGTGGATTTCCTTACAAGTTTATTTGTTGCATACTAAGGCCTTTGTAATTTCCAGTTGGAAATAAGTAACATTTTTTTGGTGTCCATTTGAATTTTGTTTATTTTCATGGATATGGGTGTATGAATTCTTGTTTAGTAGTAAGACTTAGATATTACAATGGATAAGCAATCATTTATTCTTCTTTGCAGTTGGCACATTAGAGTTTAGTCATTTTTTGTGGTTCTCCCTGTATATAATCACTTTTTTTTTTTTTTTTTATGTATTCTCTTTTGAAGTTTTATTTTTATTGCTACATTTTAGAAAGTGCAAGAAAGTAACTTGGCGTCCCTTTTTTGTTAATGCCCTCTGGGTTGATCATGCATATCACTTCTTAAGCTGGTTTTATTGTTGGTTTGCTTGAATCAGAAAGTTCCTCAACAAGTGTTAGTTGAAAGCTGTGTGATCTGATCTACTTTCTAGAATGGCTTCAGTAGGAGTAGTGCCTACTACTTCCGGATTGAGAGAATCCAGTGGCAGTGCAGTTGGTGTTGATAGGTTACCTGAGGAAATGAATGACATGAGAATAAGGGATGACAAGGTAGACTTAAAGCTTCTATTTGCTGTTATTTTGTTTTTTTGGATATACCTTACATGTTTTCTATAAGCCATGAGTAATATTTGTACCCTACACAGGAAATGGAAGCAACCGTGATAGATGGCAATGGAACAGAAACTGGTCATATTATCGTGACGACTATTGGTGGTCGTAATGGCCAGCCAAAGCAGGTATCTACAACGGCTTGACCTCCTTCTTGATCAATGTCTATTTTCTTTTCTACCATCCTAAAGTGGAGTTCCGGATTAGAGTTGTTTGGTCTGCATTGGTATACTATACTTTTATTAAATACTAAATGTTCTCGCCATGACCTGGAATTGCTGGATGGCAATAGCATTTGTGTTCATGAATTATCTATTTTGCATGATGTGTTAATGGTATTGTATGCTTTTTTATGCAGACTATAAGCTACATGGCTGAGCGTGTTGTGGGAAATGGATCATTTGGGATTGTGTTTCAGGTAAGTTAATACGCTGAATTATGGCTGACACGTTATGCATATGTTTAGTGCAACGCATTAAGTTGTTTTGATTGTATACTTGTTTTCCAGGCTAAGTGCTTGGAGACGGGTGAAACTGTAGCTATAAAAAAGGTCCTTCAAGACAAGAGGTACAAAAACCGCGAGCTGCAAACCATGCGTCTTCTAGATCACCCGAACGTTGTAGCCCTTAAGCATTGCTTCTTTTCTACAACTGAAAAGGATGAGCTTTATCTGAACTTGGTACTTGAATATGTACCTGAGACTGCTCATCGTGTAATCAAACATTATAACAAGATGAATCAGCGAATGCCACTTATTTATGTCAAGCTTTATACTTATCAGGTATTGGTCCTGGTCATGATTGTTATTCTCACTTGGAATTTTTGGCAATCATATATTAAATGGTTAGGAATACTTTATCTTTCCTTTTATATATATTGAGTTTGTGTTGATGTTTGGCAGATATGTAGAGCATTGGCTTACATTCATGGAAGTATTGGTGTGTGCCATAGAGACATCAAGCCTCAGAATTTGCTGGTATTTTTTCAAGAACATATATTTGATATGCTTTGTGTAAATTACAACTTATGCTGCCATTTTATTCTTGTTTCTCAAGTGTCCTAAGCTGTAAGTTCATTTAAAATTGAAATACAAAATTTTGACCTGGAAGGCATGTTTAAAACTAATGAGAGTATGAAAAACTTGCTCATCTGAGTCTTGCTGGAAATCTGTGGAGATAGCAGGTGAGGTGGTGTCTTAGTTAAGACAAATATGGCTTTGTTAGTATATTTTCAATCTCATGCCTTTTTCCCTGACATATTAGATGTGCTGCATTAATTTCTTCTTGTATGAGAAAAGCATCTTAATCCAGTAACTTACGCACTTTCTTTGTAACAGGTCAATCCACATACTCATCAGCTGAAATTATGTGACTTTGGAAGTGCAAAAGTCTTGGTATGTTTTTTTGCTGCTGTAACTTTGCCACCTTTTCATGATTTACATACTTCTTATTACTTGTTCTGGATCTGACAGGTTAAAGGTGAACCAAACATATCATACATCTGCTCGAGGTATTATAGAGCACCTGAGCTTATATTTGGAGCCACTGAGTACACTACAGCTATTGACATCTGGTCAGCTGGTTGCGTGCTGGCTGAGCTATTGCTTGGACAGGTAGTTAACCTTGGTCATTTGATGTCATTCTTTTCTACTCCTCGCTGCAGCAAATTCTTGAAAACTCATAGTCAGCAGTTAAAAATAACATTTCTTGTGTCGTTCCCAGCCCCTATTTCCTGGTGAGAGTGGAGTAGACCAGCTTGTTGAAATTATCAAGGTAATTTTTATTTAAATCTTTGATTAAAAAAGAATATGTATTTCCTGTTGGAATTTGTTCTTGCCCATCCATTTCTGGGCATCTTTGTTCCATGTGCTGCAACAATATTTAGTGGGCACCATTTACTGCAAGCTTACTTGGAGGCTTTTGGGTGAATCCACCAATGATGTCGAGTTGTCAATATATATCCATGTATGTACGTGTGTATATATATAGTTGGTGCTTGTATGTGTGTGGAAAGAAAGATTTTAATCTTGATTTGGAAAATCTCAGTTTCTCAGTATTTGCTAAGCTTGCAGATATTGACCATGCTGAGTATTGCAAATGGGCAGCTTGTGCAAATGGTTCTTCTGTCCTCCTTGTGCTAGTGCTTTTGTCATCATTTATTTTCTGATACTATGTGATTGCGATGTGTAGGTTTTGGGTACCCCAACAAGGGAGGAAATCAAGTGTATGAATCCTAATTACGCAGAGTTCAAATTCCCACAGATTAAAGCTCATCCATGGCATAAGGTATTGCTGAAATCTATTGCCTTATGCAATTCGTTTCATGCCAATGTGGTCCCTCTAAATATGTTTACTTGAGCCAGATTTTTCACAAGCGCATGCCACCAGAAGCTGTTGATCTCGTATCTAGACTTTTGCAGTACTCTCCAAATCTTCGATGCACAGCTGTAAGTGTATACAAGTCCTTTCCTGTGATATTATTTATGCCATGCATATGTTCTTGACAAGTCGTACTTAACTTTTAAGAGCCCTTGACTCATCCAATGTCGGAAATCTAGGACAAACATGGTACATTTGGAAGTCATTTAGCTTTATTGTTTTTAAGCTATGGTACTAGTATATGTGCACTTCATTAATGTGGGTGGTATTATATATTGCTTAAGTTAATAACAAAATAATTAAACAAATATTCTCAAAGGAAAATATTAGTTAATGACAAACTATTAATGGAAATTATATGCATTATTATTAGAAATTTGGTTGATAGTTAGAGGTTTGAGAAGGGCATGCCTTTTAATAATTGATGCTGAGTGTCAGTGCCTACAACAAAACTTGTATGAAAAATTAGGAGGAACATGAATTTAAATGGATAAGAAAGTAGAACCATAGAAATGTGAAATAATGTTTGAAATAGGAAATGTTGGTGGTGCAGCTAACATGTCTTCAAATGTGGAACCTAATTTTTGCCTAATAAGACTGCAACTAGGACTTTGTAGTAGGCTAGTATAACTCAGCTCAATGATGTCTTTCTCAACTACATGATGACGGCTGTAATAGGCAAATACCATAAAAATTATTAGAAGTAATATGAGGGTATTTTTGTACCAAGAATTGCCAAAAAAGTTGTTCATGTCAACTGAATTATTTTCTCTATTATAGTACTAGCCTGTGTACCATGTGGTGGCATTTAATGGGTGAAAGATTAAAATTTTTTATAATTAATATTTCTTATAATAAAAGCTGTTATTATAGTGGAGCTTACGTGCATTGTAAGAATAAAATTGTTTTTATGACAGTACTAGTCTTAGTGCATATGCATGGTTAAGAACAGTATTTTTTGAAATAATAAAATGCCTTTTAATTGGGTGACAAATTAAAACTGTTTATATAATGGAAGATGAGAATAAATGCATGAAATAGTAACAATTGGAAGTTAATAGAGCAAACCAGGTAAGAAATCCTTAAGAAACTGCTAAAGAAGTTAGTGACATGCAAAGTTTAGAGAGTAGGGCTTCTCCAATGCCCATCCGCTCGGTGTAGACCGAGCAGATAGCTAAGCTGCCACATCAGTATTAAAAAAGAAAAAGAAAAAAAGAAAAAGGGCGTTGGGCGCTCGATCTGTACCGAGCGCTCAATGCCTTGGCGCATTTATTAGCGTTGAGGTGGTGCTCCATTCAGCGCCACCTCAGCGCTAATAAATTGCCATCGGAGATGCCCTTAATTGGCAGTTCAATTACTAGTAGTCAATGGGGGTGGAAGTGGGTTGTATCACGTCAGATTTTGACCCCTCAACCCACTTGACCCGAATTGGTTGGGTGGCATTGAATTAGACCCGATGCCACCTGACCTCTAGAATTATGGGGGTCCATCCTGATCGGCCAAAAGTTGGGAAGGGTTAGGTTGGGCCTCATTGTTTTATGTCGGGTTATTACTAAACCAAAATAATACCTAATAGTGTATATCATAAAATCACAAAAAAATGCAATAAAGTTATTTTTTATTTTCATTCTTTATTTTAGTTGTTAAAGTATGACTTAAAGAACAAAACATATTCTCTCCAATAGAGGGCACTTTTTTGAAGTAAATGCTTGAGAAGAAAAGATGAAATATGAGATAAAAAAGAGTTTTTATAGATGACCTTCTCGTTTGTTCGTTCTTTTTAAGCAGTGCGAGACTAAAAGGTGGAGTGAATGGGTGAAGGAAGGTGGAGATAAGACTTTTATATGAGCACGTGTCTCCTCCTTTGTTCTTCAAATTCAATATGAGACTAAAAAAGAAAGTTATTACTATAGCTATTATTTTATTTTTTATGTTGCAGTTAATAGTTATGTACAATTAGTTACTAACTATTCTCTCATATCATAGTATTTCTTTATATATAACTATGAAAAGTACAAAGCTCAAAATAATATATATAAAAGATTGCTACAAAGTTTCAAGGTATGAAAATTATTAATCAAAGTCTACATTCTTCAGCATATACTTTGTCATTATTTCACCATTTTATTTTTATTATGATGAATGTATTAAAAACCAAATACATGGGAGGAACTAATTCAATTGAATGAGTTATATATTTAACATCTATATTTATAGTATTTGAAATGAACGAAGTCCATACATAATAAACCCATTCTTTCACTAGTATGTATGTTTTATCGTTGTACTAAAAGTCGGTAATTTTTGTTTTTTTTGCCCATATGATACTATTTAAATTTAAACTAGCTGTACATAATATCAGGTTCTAATGTTTTGTTTACCATTCCACTACTTTCCTTGATGTTGCAGTTGGAAGCCTTAATCCATCCATTTTTTGATGAGCTACGTGACGCAAACACCCGCCTACCAAATGGACGATTTCTTCCCCCCTTATTCAACTTCAAGCCTCATGGTATGATGCATATTAAATGCCCCTTCTTTTTCATTTCTTGTAGTAACCTTGTTTTTTTTTTTTCATGGCAAGATTAGCCGAGCTAATTGTTGTTGGTGCAATTTTGTTGATTCAGAACTGAAAGGAGTGCCAGTGGAAATTTTGGTGAAGTTGATCCCTGAGCATGCAAGAAAGCAATGTGCCTTCCTTGGGTTGATGTCTTTTGCACGGCCCGTACCAATTGTTTCATGAAGAATGGAACATCATTGTGAAATGACAAGCTTGCGGTCCCATTTCTAGTTACTGCACGGAAGCTTGTTCTTGTAGGAGCAGATACGTAAGGTTCTGTGAGTTATTTTCTGAAAACCTCAATGGATGTCCTGACCTGACCCTTACGGGTAGGCAACAAAAGATTGTAACTTTATATAGAATACAGAAGTTCGCTCACTGTTTCTTAAACGTTATCTGTCATGGAGATATTTGAAATTCGTACTAGGGTTGGAAAATTCAGATTTGAAGTATTGTTGGTGGCGTTGAAGTAGAATCACTGGTAGAAAGGAAAGGTTTGATTTCCTTTTTCCCCTACGAGAGTATCCTTGTATTCCTGTTGTGCCTGTAAATGTATGCGGTGGATTTGTAAATGCGCAATTTTACTTCGCGTTTTGGAGAGTGGTAATTTTGAAGGTTCCTTGACTCACCACGTGTTGTTTTTTGTTTCTTCATCGTATGTGCCGTTGGGAAGGCTTTTAAAGTTAAACGTCACAAACTTCTTTCTTGGCAATGTAAGACTATCATTAATGAGCTTCCTTAACTCCGTTGTTTTGCTTATTTTAAAAGTTACTTCTACGTAGTTACTTGCTCCACTTTGTTGGTCTTGATGATTATGTAAAATTTATTTCAACTTCAATATGCCTTTTTTTTTTTGAAAGAAAATTGTTAATTTGATAATATTATGTATCTTAAGTTGCGTAATAAATGGTTTAATGGCTATAAATGTTATAATTATATGATGATTGTGAATTATATAGTTGATATGTATATATATATATTCAAAATCATATTTAAACGTAAAACTGATATGGTGATACATTGTGTGTATTGTGCAATTTTGAACTTTAATATCACTCGCAGGAGTTGGTAGTGTGAAATAAGGAGAGAATTTATTCTTAGATGTTATTTGTTTAATATTATGTTTTAAGAAAATTGATTGTGGAAGAAGTGATCATTAAAAATGATTTTAACAAGATTTGTTATAACTCTACAAAGTGATTTTAAAAGTTATGATATTATTTGTTATAATTTAAAATAAGTGATTTATAATAAATTAATACATTTAACCTTCTATAAATAATTTAAAATAAGTGATTTATAATTTAAATTTTTTGGCATAATCAAACTGATATTAAAATCATTTTTTTAAATCCCATGTTTGGGAAATACAATAAAAAAAGATAAATGCCAGTTTACACCCACTAATTAATCCTACAATTATTAGATAGAATTTGTGTCATCCTCTAACTTTACATATTTATTCATTTTTATTTAACTCCCTGCTCTTTTTTTTCTTTTCTTTTCCAAGAAAAAGAATCTAATCAAATTTAAAAAAAGCAAAACCAACAAATGCTGGATTTGGTTTTTTTAATGTATTCTTAATTTAAATAAAAAATTGGTTAGTTTTGAATTTAAATCCTAAATACTCTATTAAATATAACATTTTTTTATTTTATTTGCCGATATTTTATTAAATTCTATACAATTTTATAAAAATAATTTTGGACCTATAACAATATATTTTGAGCAACAGGATAGATATATATATACGATATTAAAATAACTAAATGATTTAATATGACTGCTACAAGCATTTCTTCGTTTGACTCGCCAGTTGTTTTATGCTTGGTGTCCCAAAATTAATTTTCAACCGATAAACCCACACATGCCCTGATGACTCCGACTTCACCCTTGTCCTAATCCCCCCGTCGTTGTTACTGCGAAGTGAGCCTCTAGATCCTTCTGTGCAAACACATGAAAACATCTTTTGGCTCCACCCGTGAAACACACACAAAATGCCGGCCCGTGAACGCTTCTGAAAAGAGAATTGCCACATACGTGTCATTTCCACATTCCAAGATTTAAATGAAGAAAAGAATCAACTTTAATAAGATTTGAATGAATATACTGTGACTTCCAATGCTTATGATCATTAGCTATTCTCAACTCATTGCCAGTGTGGACTCTCCTGTCTCATGAGCACCACAAGTTTAGGCTTTGCCCGTGACTGGTTTTTGATTCTATTGTCGTCTACCTACTACAAACATATGTAACTTCTTTTGGACCAAAAGGAGCTGAAGTACATGAGGGTCACGAGACCTATAGGCCATAGCTATATTATTTACACACGTTCAAGAATGCCCAACTGCTCTTCCCCTTTGAACCGAACCATTATCGTTTGCTATGGAGTAATCTCGGGCTTAGAAAAGGAAATCACGAAAACTTTAAAAATTACATGACCTCTTACTTTAAAAATATTTTCTAATTCATGGTAACTGGGTATGCCAAATAAGCACTGGTAGTAGATCCCAGGAAAATTAACGAACTATAACTCCTCTCATAGAGTTGTTGCATCTTCTGGTTCTAAAATGGTCCTCTTTGCTAGGCCAGGATTTAAAGGCAGTTAACTGAGTGTTCTTACTTTATTCATTCTACTCATTTTAACTTTGATTTCTGATGCTGTTGTGTTGCTTTCAGATATCCTATTACTAGAGTTGTTTTGTCTTTCTTCAAGTTTTGAATGCAGAATTGGTAAAACTTGAATTTTAAATTCTTTGAAGTAAATTGCTAATGGGGCTTGCCCGTTCGATGTTGTTGTTCATATGGGTAGCCATAATCCTTGTTTTTCTCAAGTTGAGTAATGTAGAGGGAAGAGCCCATTATCACAAGAAACCAAAGAGCAAGAATTCAAACAAGGCAAGCCCTATTTCTCAGTCCCCAGATAATCCTCCTGTTCCTTCTGACCCATATGATCCCGGAGGCTCTTGTGTCTTCAATGTTTTGTCTTTTGGGGCTGTGGGAGATGGCTCAACTGATGACACTGCAGCCTTCAGATCAGCCTGGAATGCAGCTTGTGCAGTTGAATCCGGTGTCGTACTAGCCCCTTCTGATTACACTTTCACAATCACCTCAACTATATTCTCAGGCCCTTGTAAGCCAAACTTAGTGTTTCAAGTAAGATAACGGTCTTACAATTTTCTCTCATAATCATACTTCTTTTGTCTGAAATGGTGCTTGTGTTAGCTTTCTAATGGGTAATGTAATTAGGTGGATGGAGTTCTCATGCCACCAGATGGTCCGGATTGCTGGCCCGAAGGTGACAGTGTTAAGCAATGGCTTGTGTTTTACCGACTTGATGGCATGACTTTTACTGGCACAGGAACCATTGAAGGAAATGGAGAGAAATGGTGGGAGCTCCCATGCAAACCTCATAGGGTATTCTACAAAATTAAGAACTAATACTTTGTTTCATTTCCTTTTTATCACAACAAAAGAAAAGTTATTTGATATCCATTGGTTTCTTGTTTGGATTCTACTTGTTTGAAGCAAAATGGTGCCTAAGCTACTGAGTTATGCAATTACAGGGCCCCAATGGAACAACATTGCCTGGACCATGTGACAGCCCTGCTGTAAGTATATAGCCTGGAGCTCAATCAATCAAAATCAAAACTTCTTCCCAAGTTCCTAACTATTTTCTTTCAATCTTATGTATCAGCTAATTCGTTTCTTCATGAGTTCTAATTTGGCAGTCACTGGCCTAAGAATCCAAAATAGTCCCCAGTTCCATATGAAATTTGACGGGTGCACTGGCGTCTCTATAGATCAAATATCTATAAGCTCCCCTGCTCTTAGTCCCAATACGGATGGCATCCACATTGAGAACACCAAATCTGTTGGCATATATGACTCCATGATAGCCAATGGTAATGAACAATCAAGAATACCCTTTATAGTTTCTTTCAGCATGAAATAGTTTCTCAATTTTGAAATCCTCATCTTGAACAGGCGATGATTGCATTTCCATCGGACCTGGTTCTGCCTTCGTTGCCATAGAGAATGTCACTTGTGAACACAGTCATGGAATTAGGTACATTTCTTCAGAGAAGTGCTACATGAACTCTTACCATGACTTCCATCACATATATAGTTTCCTCGGCATTTTTCTGTCTCTTATAACCATTTAGACTTCAACTAAATTAGAGCCAAAAATGCATTTTTCTCCTCCAGCATTGGGAGCCTTGGAGTGCACAACTCACATGCTTGCGTCTCAAACATTAGTGTTCACAATGCCTTCATAAAGAACTCGGACAATGGAGTTAGAATCAAGACATGGCAAGGCGGGACAGGGTCGGTGGCAGGAATAACATTTGAAGATGTACAAATGGAGAATGTGAAGAACTGCATCATCATAGACCAATATTACTGCTTCACAAAAGGCTGCCTAAACCAAACCTCCGCTGTTTATGTAACCGATGTTTCATACAAGAACATCAAAGGCACTTACGATGTTCGTACTCCTCCCATACACTTTGCTTGCAGCGACACAGTGCCTTGCACAAGTATATCACTATCGGAGGTTGAGCTGCTGCCATCAGCAGGAGAGATGGTCGATGATCCCTTCTGTTGGAATGCCTATGGAACTCTTCGAACTCTCACTATTCCTCCCATTGGTTGCTTGCAAGATGGAGAGCCAGAGTCCATTTCAGAGAGCATCAATTATGGGTGTTAGGACCGGGGAAAGAAGTTACTGTAAATCACAAGTGTTGTTAGTTCTTACTACAAAATCATGAATCATTGATTGCTGGTGCCTTGGCATTTTTTGGTACTAGTAATTAATTAGGCTTCATCCCTTTTGGGCTTGCTAGCTAGCTGCCCTTACAGTGTGATGAGATAATGTAGAAATGACTTAAAAAGTAGTGAGATATTTACGTTCATTTATGAAAAAAAAAAGCTCCAATGATTCTTATCATGATGATTCATTATTTTTGTGGTTTGTTTTAAATATGAAAATAAGTAAGGAAGACTTAACTTCTCATAATTCAACCTTATCGCCAAGGCAATCTATGTAATTAGAAAAATAAAGTTTATATTCTTGTTAGCTTGGGAGAGTCCTTGGAGGTTCATTTTCACGTGATCCTCTATTTTGAACCGGTGAGTGGTTCTATATTCAGAATCGGCCGGTTCAGACGAATTGGGTCGTTAATAACATGGGGTATTTTACCAGTTCACCGCCTTTCGGAAGCATTCGAGGAGGCTGAAAGCAGAGCAGACTGAGAGAGAAGAAAGAAATAAAATGCCATTGTCGAAGTATTATTGCGATTACTGCGACAAGCAATTCCAGGACACACCATTGGCCAGAAAGCGACACTTGCAGGGGATACAGCATCAGAGGGCTCGAGCCCTTTGGTACGACTCTCTCAAAGGTTCTCTCTCTCTCTCTCTCTCTCTCTCTCTCTCTCTCTCTTTCTTGTCGCGATAGTCGACTTCTGTATATTCGTCTAAGTTTCGTTATTTTATCTTCACGCTTCGAGTTCAGTTCCGAATCAGATTCAGATTCAGAGCTTCGGGAAAGGAGTTTGCAACCGTTTTCTGCGGACGGTACTTCTAATTGAACCAACTGATGTTCTTTCTTTTTCTTTCATTGTTTCGTTTTTGTTTTTTTTTCTTTGTTCAAGCGTTCGGATTTAGTTTATGAGATTGGAGCTAATTTAGCGGCCTATACTCGTGAAGATTTTTATACGCAGTGTAATTGTCATAATAAGTAGATTTAGGATTAGTTTGTTGTACTTTGGATATTAATTTTAGCTGAAACTGGTTCAATTTGGTGAACTTCTCTGTGTTTACGGCATTGGATTATGATCAGATTTGAGTTGAGGTAGTGGAATCAATTTTGATTGATCTAGTTTTGAGGCTATGCAGGAAATATGTGTTACTGTCATCTCTAAAAGAGTTGGTAATTGCAGTCAATTTTCCATTGTTTTTCTTGAGATTCTCTTAAAACCTTGCTTAATGATATTTCAATTTTCCGTCAAGTGTAATTGGCTTAGCGGTTTACTAAAAACTTCATTTAAACTACAATTGGATAGTTGTCCTTTGTAAATTGTTGTAACGTGCTTTAATTCTATGGTTTAAATACTTATGCTATATGCTAAAGAAAATGTTTAGTTTTTTCAATGTTCACACAGCTCTGCAGATTTTCATTAACTTCTTCTTTGTCTTCTTCTTTTTGTTCCCCCCTTTTTATGGTTTTTTTTCCTATGTTGTGAAGGGATTTTGCCAATATGGAGATTCTTGTAAATATTTTCATCCCAAGCAAAACATTCAAAATACAAACTCTCATAACATACCAGGTATGCATTTCTCAATTTTCGATGTTAAAGCTGTGCATGTGCTCTATAGTTAGTCACTATGATGAGAATCATTTCAACTTTGGTGGTGCTTGGTAGTTCAACTAGCAAACTAGTGATGTCTGAATTAATTAGTTGTAGAAGGTGATATTTTGAGTTTGACTGCAAAGCTGGTCAGGTCAATGGTTAGCTAGCCTGAAAAGGTAAATATTGGACTGGTTAAAGTCAATTAGGATATATTGAGTTCTAATTCTTTCGCTGTCTTTTTTCACATGGCATTGACCAAAAGTTAGCCATTGGTAATTATGAATGGCTGCACTGTCTGATAGTTAATATGTGATTAAAATGATGATGGTGTTTCTTTGAGGTAAATGCATGTTGAGTTGTGGTGAATGTGTTTTATCTTAAATTTTTCCTTCATGTTTCAGTGGTTGATCTTGCAAAAACTATCCAATCACCAAGTACCATAGGAAATCAATTTATGGGAGGAAGCTCTTTTCAAGGTACATATAAATGATCACAAATCCACAATGTTGGATCTCTTTTTTCTCTTTTTTTTTTTTCATATTTTTCCTATATTATACCAAGCTGGTCATGAATTAATAAAAAGAGATATGCCACTTTCACTTGAAAAATATTGTTTGCATTTTTTCTATTTTTGTTAATTGTCTTTCATTGATCTCACTTGATTTAGTAAAATTTTTATGAGACTTGGCCGTCTAGTAGACTTATGCTGCTTAGGCACAAAGTCTCTTCTAAGTATTTGTTGTCAATAGTATTGGCTGTTTGACAGAGGATTTCTCCATATCCAATATCCGCTGAAGATGATAAATATTTCTTTGTTATAGTATTATTTCCATTTTATTATTTCCTAATTTATTATTGATATTATTTTTGGTTGTCTTATCTATATTATTGTCACACACAGGTGATATGGCTACAGATAGAATGGGAATTTCTATGGGTAATTTACCTCCATCACTGAGGCTGCCTCCTGAAGGTGGATATCCCCCTCTACCTTTTGTAGACTGGGGATAGGTCTTGAGTTGTTCATATGCTCTTCATCTTTTATTGTAAAGGTAATAAAAATGCTTAGTTCTATTAATTACTTCATGAACATTTCTATTTTTAAATTTAACTCAATATTTAGAGGCATCTAGTTGATGTGATATATTGATATGCTAACTAAACTACGAAGCTCTATGTTACTAGGACTCGAGTATCAATATATATCTAGAGGTCCAATGTGATCATTTTCAAATCTCATAATAGGGGGACTCAACTATATTATAGATTTTTTTTCCTTTTCACGCATTATGACTAGTTTCTTTTCCCATTTGTGAATTTCACCTTCTAGTCAACAATCTAATCTTCTTCATCCCTTCTCTTCTTTCCATTGGAGGATCTACACAGTCATGTTTTAAAATCTAAATTGTTGGACATATGTACTATACCTATGTCATATCATGAAGTGCCCAACAGGGACACTTTGGGCTGCAAAAGTAAAGAGTGGTAACATTGGCAAAGCTTGCACTATAATATGATATAGATGTAATGAAGGCAAGTTGCCATAATGTTACTAGCTTCCATTTGGCTAACTCATTATTGCTTAGCTTGCTTGGTTAATTTTATGTAATTGCACCTTAACTTGATTTTGGGTCTAGATTGATTTCTTAGAATTCTGAGAATAGAGCTACAATGTATTTAGAATAGCATCAAGGAAGATATTGGGTTCACACTAGCCACTACATTAGCTATTTCTCTCTATAGGTTGAATGATTCTGGCAACTGTGCCTTTTTTTCTTCATTATGTATCAGATTTCTAGTCATCCACCTCAAACTCGTAATGCAATTTGTTGGAAATACCTCCCTCCCTCTTCCTCCTCCTCCACCGACCCTTCCCTCTTTCTCTCTCTACATGTTTCACCTGGAGCATACAAATTGCTTTATGAGGTTGAGAGGCTTACATTTGAGAATTCTAGGGCTCAAGTTATCTTTGAGTGTAAATAATAATATATAACTTACTAATCACCCTGTAGGAAAAAAAAGTGGAATAAAAAAGCAAATGAGTTGGCCACATGTGAAGTTTTAATGATAGTTGTGGAACATAGAGTGATGAGACTGGAAAAATGGTGTGAACAAAATGTATTCCACTTCTGTCATTTCTTAGTCCCTTCTTGTGGATGCATAATGCACCATAAGTCTGGTGTTGAGTCGTGCTTCAGTAAAACAAATGACAGAAAAGCAGGGCTAGCAAACGGTAGGCACATTGCTGCCACGGTGACTATGTCTGTCACTATTCTCTCTTTTTTTAAAGGAAGTCATTATTCTTT
The DNA here is from genome assembly GCA_030144865.1 of Tinospora cordifolia. Taxonomy (NCBI): domain Eukaryota; kingdom Viridiplantae; phylum Streptophyta; class Magnoliopsida; order Ranunculales; family Menispermaceae; genus Tinospora; species Tinospora cordifolia. The sequence goes on along the minus strand of JAJIYU010004454.1, from coordinate 4,647 downwards.
CTTTACTTAAATCTCTTGATTTGGCCAACCTTTCCCACACATAAGAACCATCTTCCAACCTTTGGCACTTGCAGTCTAAGTCATATAGCTGTTTATCGCAATAGAAACTGATTGATGTCGGTGCACTCATTGCATATTGGAATGGGTTGCTCCAGAACATCCTCTTGTAGAATTTAATGTTGGAGAGCACAACGGCAACACCTGATTTTGAAACCCACATTGATGTTAAGATTGACACAGAAAATCCTGCCAAAGTTGACAACTTTGCTAAGAATGTGATCATCGTCGCAAATATGTTGCGCACAAAGTGAACACAAAGAGTACCAACCAATACACTAAAAACTCTGTAGCTGACCTGGTTCCTATTCCTGCCATTCTGTTTCCAATTGCTGCCATCACAAGTGTTGCAATGATGAGTATGGGATCTCTCCCACAGCCCATGAAACTGGATAAAAGATTGGCAGGTACATTCTGACCGTTTTCTCTCAAAAATATACCAACCTGTCAGTGCAATCTGTGGAATTACATTGTTCACTGAAATCGCCCCTATAAGTATGACTCGCCCCTATGAGTATGACTTGCATGTATAGATAAAGTGTATGTGAAGTTACATCATAAATATCTTTATATTCAATCTGAAAATATAATGAACCCATCAGCAGTGCCATCATTATGCATCCTGTTAGTCTACTGTGTGTGTATCTCACATTCCTCCATAAGAACCCTTTGTGTCCTTAGTATTAACAATCCTACTTGCCTTGCATATGACATTGGACAAATAGCACTATATCATGTATGCCCTTTGATTTGGTACACAGAGAGCGCTTTTTTGGTAGACTTCTCTCAAATCTTTTAGGGGACTTCTTCCCTTTTGTTGAAATCCTAAACCAGGGAATGAAAATTTGCCAAATTTTGCCGAAATTTGGCGAATTATTTTGGAGTTCTTGGCTATCGAATTAGAATCTAATTGTAAAAGAAAACATTATAGAAATTCGACAAAATTTCAAAGATTTTGGAGAAATTTGTTGAAACTTAGAATACTTCGGCAAAATTCGTGAAAAATTCAAAGATTTTGGTGAACTTTGTTGAAATATTTTTAATGTTAAAATGCATGTTTGAAACCATTGTATTTGTACTCTTATGTGAAAAATATATTGATTTATATTTGTTTTCATTAGTTTTAAAAGAAATTATGCATATTTTAGCATTTATATAGATTTTTTTTGAACTTCTTTAAGTTTGTGAATTTTTACAAAAATTTTTTCAAATTTCTTAAACTCTTCAAATTAATTATGATTTTCGAAGGTTGATGTTTAAGGTGAAGTTGAATTTTCATTCCATGATCCTTAGAGCCTATGGTATGTTAAGCAGTATACTTGTATAGTTAGTTTGCTAGAGTTTGAGCATCCTTGTTAAGTTGGCCGCTATCGTAGACAATAACCCGACTGAGACGCATCTCTAAGTCATATTTATTGTTGTACTTCATTGCACCTTCAAGTTCTGATCCTTCTACTCTACCTGCAAGAATCTCTAACAAAGTGCTATTTCGACTCGCTACAACACATTTATTTAAAAAAAAAAAAAAGAAACTACAATCTTTGTAAGTCTCGTGGACGTAACAAAAATTTATTTATTATTTCTTTCTTTTTAATTCACTTCTTTTATTTCTACCAGGAGGCAGAAGCAGTAGGGTTATGGAGCCAGGGATGATGTATCCGTCAACAGCTTTGAGAATCTGCAACTGGGTTGAGTCCTTTCTGCTGTAAGAGCCATGTCAGTGGCCCCAAAAAAACATTTCAACAATTAGCTTCCAAAGGTTAGGTATTTTTCCTTAGAAATCTGAAACTTCCATGAATAACTAACGCCACAAAACCGAATTACCTGCAAAATGTATCTATGATGATTTGCGAGAAGTAAGATTTTCCTAGGTAATATTCTATATACGCGTAATGTTTTACGTTGTCAGTTATCTGTTATCATAGTCTCATATTAATAAAACAAAATTCGGGCTCATATTAATAAAACAAAATTACACGTGGCCTCAACTATCAACACCTTGAAAATGAGGGGTGACGAATGTCTTTTCTAATTTGTTGAGAACTTAGAACAAAGACGTATATGCTACTTTATCATTGTTACCCACATTTTTTTAAAATAATGAAATTACAGTAACTAAATGAGACACAGTCCTAGTGGCCATTATTAAAAAAGTAAAAAAAAAAAAAATTGTATTAACGTTGTAAACGTTGTAATTATTTAATGTATTTTTACATTGAGAAAACAAGATAATATATTACCATTTTTGTAGTCGGGTTAAGAAAACAAATGCAATGAGAAAGTGCAAAATAGGTTTAGATACGAATCATGCGAATCAATTAGTATATTACCATTTTTAACTTTTGTTTGTTGGAGGAAAAACTCTTTTCTAAAAGGGAAGTATATTGAACTCAATCTGAATGAAGATGGAATGCTTATAGTTGGAGCCAGTGAAGCTTTGTTTCTAATTATTTAGAACTTGTTTATAGGTATGTGTGTTGTTCCACATGAATAAACAAATTTAATGATTATATAAAGATTGTTTACAGTGTTGAAATAAATATAGAGAAGAACCTAGACACTGAAAACTCTGTTTGATGGAATTAATTGTTTAAAAAACATCGCTTCACCGAGATTTTAGTAGAAAATAAAAATCTTTAATGGGTGAAAAGAAGGGTGTTTTTGGATTTATGATAAATACAACACATGGTAAGTTAAGAGTTATTTGTTTTAAGGATTCAAATGGGGCAAGTTAGTGACGAGAACTCTCATCATTATATGAAGAAAATAAGTAATATTTGCAACATGGTGTACACTTCGGTGCTTTCGCTGCAGGTATACTTTTAGGTTTTCTTACTCCCATGGACTAAAATTAGTATTTGTAGATTTCTTGGTTTTTATATTTTCATTGAGGGTCTGAAATTTGAATTGGTGGATTTTGTGGATTTGTTGGTTTTTGCTTGTCTGTCAAAATCAATTATATCTAAGAAAACTTATTTTTGATTAAAAAAAAGAAGTTTTTAAATTGTTTTAATATTGACAAAAAGTAGGAATTAAAAAAAGAATAAAAACAGTAGGTTCCTTTTCCTCCATTGCATGTTTTCATTTGTTAGTTAAGCATTTAAGTTTTAAGTGGTTTGCAATATAATATCAAACAATATGTCCCTAGAGTCATTGGCATGGTAGTTATTTAGGGTACCACGATCAATAAAGCAATGTTGAGATTTATGTCTCAGATTTGAGTCATTCATTCATTTGGGTGCAGAATGGGCTCGTGCTCCCAAATTGTCACGAGTTCGATTTTCGCTACCGTCACTCGTTTTGTTGTCTCCCGGGTCCGGGCCTTGGGGTGGGCGTGGGTGCCCCCTGGTGGATTAGTCGGGAGAACAAAGAAAGGCCCGGACACCACCAGGTCTTCAAAAAAAAAAAAAAAACCTTGCAAGTGGTGCTAGTTCAAAATCTACCTGCTGAGGAATGGGTGGTGAGATTCTTGCACCATCACAAAGATAACCAAAAAAAACTGTCTTTCAGAAGATAATTCATCCCCATTGGCAACGACGGTCTCAGAAAGGGAAAGCGTTAGCAAGCAAAATGAGCATTAGGTGGGCAGGCGGACGAAGAAGCACCATAGGGTCCGAACCCCGGAATTAGCTCCTTTTGTATCACACCGCTTTTTATTTCCACATTCCCGCTCCATTACTTCGTTCAACTCTTCTTCCTCTCCAAACGCTTTCACAGCATCCTCTCTAAGTCCGTGTCCCTTAATCCTCTTATACATACGTCATGCAACATTCGTGGTAGCTACTGGTGAAGAGGTCTCCATTCTGTTTTGAACTTCTGGTATCAAACTTCTGTTACTGGGATTCTCGACATGTTAATGTGTTGGATAAGTATTGTAGAGATTAAGGATTGTGTGTATATATGTAATTATACGTATACAGTTGGCATAGACGGAAGAAGGAGGATTCTCCTAAACTAAACCGTCATGGGTTATTACATATTGTGGAATGTGGTTCACAAAATGCCAAGTGGAAGGAGGAGGTTGAATAAAGACAACGAGCTGTGGACAGAGCAACTATTTATTTTGATTTGCGTAAGAAATTAAAAAAAAAACAAGTACAAGACGGTTTTTATTTATTTAATTTTCTCTTCCTTAGGTATTTCAGCTTTGTTCAAGTGGAACTAATAGAAAATTTGATATTCTTTTATTATGTACTATCCATCTATGCACTAAAATAATAGTTTTAAAATATAAGTCAAACTGTCATTTTTATCATTTAAAATTTTTTTTCTAGTAAAATTTCATATTTGGGCTGTACTTGGGGTTAGAGATAATTAAGTTGGAGATAATATTGTTATTAGTAAAATTTAAGTTTTTCTATTATTGTGCTTTCATTTTATACTTTTATTAAACAATCTAGTTTTTGTAGTTAAAATAATTTGTTTTTTGTTTGGTTTTTTAATTAATTATTATTTATATTTTAAGCCCTGAACTCTTTCAAACAATGAAAAAAAAGTAACGGGCTTGATTAAGGAGGCTTAGCTTACATCAGATATGTTTTACAAATTAATTATGGTTTTGCAGATATGTTTGTGTTTCAATTACAACTT
>JAJIYU010004453.1:0-24258 GCA_030144865.1 Tinospora cordifolia | reverse complement strand
GAGCACATAACCTAGTAGATCATTCTTAAAACAACCAATTTACTAATTCAAACTAATAGCACATTCAAATTCAAGCATTTGCATACATTAAACATTTCAAATAGTTTCTTAGTTATGGTTGTATGTTAGACTAAAAGGGGGTCCAATCCCTTGATGTTCTTATCCAAAATATCTCTTCTTTGAGTGGAACAATTCATCTTGTCACATACCATTGGAATTAGGGACTCTTACCCACATCCCAAGTATTGTGTGCTTTGCCCTATACACACATGAATCATAAATAAAAGAAATAGAATTCAACATGTTAAATGTAATATTTAAGCATAAAAACATCATAAACATTTATCATATACCAAACTAGGCCTAAACATGCATAACCTATCATGGAATGGTTTCATGGATGCATGAACATGGCATATACATAAATCTGAAAATTAAATCATGAATGATGGACTAAAATTAAAATATGCATGATAAACTGATATTAAAACAAACATGAGAATGCCATCAATCCAAACTAGTAAAGTAGAAGTTCAGGAAATCTCATCTACTTTTGATTGCTTAATCTCTTGCTTTGTATTCCAAGCTCCTTGATTCTGTCAACCTTGAAATCAAGTTTAATGGGTTATTCATGCATTTCTAACATTTTTAAATCATGTCCTAATGATTTCCATTTAATATGGCCTTTCATTTTGCAAGAATATCACCCTAGATGAGTCTTAGTATGGTCTTGGGTTTGTGTACCATGGTAGAGTAAAAGATTATTGTAATAGTCCAAACGAAAAAGTGAAAAATAAGAAGTATAGAAGCATCATCGAGGTAGAGTAAAAAACAAGAAGTGCACGAGCATTATCGAGATAGGCTACTGAGGTAACCAGTGGTTTTACAAAAGTGTAGTATCATTACCGCAGTAGGCTACCATGGTAACTAGAGGAGTGTTTAGAAAACAATTTCATTACCATGGTAGGCAACCACGGTAATCAAAGGAGAACTTGCAAAAACACAAGAAGACGATTGTATTGCCGAGGTAATGGTGATCACTACCACGGTAACCAGCATAAAACTAGTTTTCTGTGTATGTTTCTCCCCTCCTTTGCTTTTATACAACCTTGGCAGCCTAATGGTTCGACTTCTAAACTACGAGACATGAAATAAAGGTTGAGATTATACCTCAGTTTGCAACTTCAAAACTCTCTGTGGATCTACACTCCTTCAAGCACAAGATTGGTGATGAACACTCTTTCTCCTTCACACATTTAGTTTGTTGTGTAGAACAACCAAAGATGAAAAAAAATGCCTAGAGAGAGGCTAAGAAAGCAAGAAGAAGGCTTGTTCATTGTTGCTGGGATGAAGAGAAAGTGTGCCAATGCTTGGGTTTATATAGATGTTCAATGGGCAAGGTTTGGAAGGTTTGAGGTGCTCCTAGTGTGGAACCTTTCCAAAAACTCAAATTTCTTGTTTCCCACAAACTAAATATTGGCAAGTTTGTGTTTTAGAAGTTGCTATATCATTTTGGAAGTTTCCTATAGTGAATTGGCAATTTATAATTTGACTTTGCGCACTTTCAATATCATTACCACAATAACTAGAACTCGCTATTTTCATTAAATTTTCTAGGCAGTGACACACTACTGAGGTAATGTCTTTCATTATCGTAGTAACCAGTGGGATGGTCGTTTGTGAATTTTTGTGTTTTATTCCAATTTGCCTACCACTTGGTACATTTGATTGTGCATGTTTTAAATTACAAATTCTATGGTTTTCTTGAAGTTCACTTTATTTAAATTATTTTATTCATTCGATAAAATTCTGGGGTACTATAACCTACTTCCCTTAAAATAAATTTTGTTCTCGAAATTTGTACATATTTAGTGGTTCCTAGTGAATAGCTGTGGGTATTTGGTTTTCATTTCACTCTCCAACTCCCAGGTGGTTTCTTTCATTCCATGATGCTTCCACAGTACATTAACTAAGGGGATATCCTTAGTTTTCAAGTTTTGTACCTTGTGATCATGGATTCTAATTGCCGCTTCTTCATAAGTGGTGTCATCTTCGATGTTCACATCTTCCCAATGGATGATGTAAGAAGGATTTGGTTCATACTTTCTTAGCATCGACACATGGAACACATTGTGAGTTGAGATTATCCGATATGGTAGATCCAATTCATAAGCACATTCTCCGATTCTCCTAAGTATTTGAAAGGGTTTGACGAATCTTGGTGCTAGTTTTCCCTTGAATCCGAACCTCTTTGTACATTTCTGAGGACTAATCATGAGAAATACTTTGTCACCCATTTGGAACTCTAGAAGTCTCCTTTTCTTGTTAACATAGCACTTCTGACGACTTTGAGCTGTAGTCAGTCTCCTCTATATCAATTTGAATTGGTTATTCATTTCTTCCACCAAGTTTGGCCTAGTCAATACATGATCTTCAAGCTTAGCCCAACAACTTGGTGATTTGTTGGGTCCTTCCATGAAGAGCTTCAAATGGAGCCATCTTAATACTTGCATGGTAACTGTTTTTATAGGCAAACTCTACTAAGAGTAGATATCTGCCCTAGTTTCCTTTAAAGTCTAGGACACATGACCTTAACATGTCTTCTAAGGTCTAGATAACTTTCTTAAACTACCCATCTGTCTGAGGGTGAAAAGCAGTGCTCATGGTGAGCTTAGTGCCCAACTCCTTCTCTAAGAACTAAAACGAGAATCTTTGTCAGATATGATTGTTAGGCACACCATGAAGTTTTACTATTTCCTTCACATAGAGTTCTCCCAGCTTACTAACTTGGTCTGTGGATCTAATTGGAAGGAAATGAGCTACTTTAGTGAGACGATCCACAATCACCCAAGTAATGTCTTCTCCTTTCTGGTTCCTGGGCAAACCAATAACGAAATCCATGTCAATGTTATCCCACTTCCATTTAGGGATAGAGAGTGGTTGTAACATTCCAGAGGGTTTTTGGTGTTCTACTTCTACTTGTTGACAAGTTGAGCACTTGGCAACACATTTAGCCATATCTTTCTTCATTCCTCTCCACCAATAAGTTTTTCTAAGGTTTTGGTACATCTTATCTCCACCTGGATGCATTGTATACTTGGTCTAATGAACCTCATCTAGTATGATTTGCTTACTTTGTCCATTCTGAGGTACACAAATCTTTTCTTTGAGTCTTAGGATATTCTTAACATCTAACCTAAAATCAACATGCTTTCCCCGTGTAACTCTTTCTATTAGATTAGTGAGCCATTTGTTTTGTCTTTGTTACTCCCTGATCTGATGTAGAAGATCCAGTTGTCAAGACATGATATAGAGATAGGCTAAATTTTTTATTTAGAGTCAAACCTAGCCTAAAGTCTTCAATCAACTAGTACATCTGACCCTTTTCTTCCTCCTGTTAGTTGAACATTCTACTTAAGGCATCGGCCATCACATTGGCCTTCCCCGAATGGTAGTATAGTTGAAAATCATTGTTTTTCAAGAAATCCATCCATCTCCGTTTCCTGAGGTTCAACTCCTTCTGGGTATAGATGTACTTCAAGCTCTTGTGATCTGAAAATAAATCAAATTTCTTACCATAAAGGTAGTGTCTATAAATCTTCAGGGCAAATACAATAGCTGTTAGCTCTAGGTTGTGAATAGGATAATTCTTCTCGTGGACCTTCAATTGTTGCGAGGCATAAGCAATTACTTGTCTTTCTTATATCAATACTGCTCCCAATCTACTTAGTGAAGCATCAGTATAAAGGGTAAAGGTAAGACTACGGGTTGGAGTGACTAGGATAGGGGCCATTGTCAATCTCTTGTTTAGTTCTTAGAATGATTGTTCGCATTTCTCAACCCAATCAAATTTAACTACCTTTTTGATTAGCTTGGTCATAGGTTCTACTAGCTTGGAGAAGTCTTTGATGAATCTCCTATATTATCTAGCCAGACCTAAGAAACTCTTTATTTTGCAAGTGTCTTTGGTTGTTTCTAGTCCATGATAACTTCCACCTTCTTTGGGTCTATAGAGATGTCTTTTGTTGATACTACGTGATCAAGGAACTTGACTGTCTCCATCAGAATTCATATTTGGTGAACTTGGCATATAATTGGTGCCTTTTTCAGGGTTTCCAACACTAAATGCAAGTATTTTAAGTGTTCAACTTTTCACTTAAAGTAGATTAGGATGTCATCTACGAATACCACCACAAACTAGTCAAGATACTGCTTGAACAATCAGTTCATTAAATCCATGAGTATTGCTGGGGCATTGATTAAACCAAAGGGCATCACGGTGAATCAAAGTGTTTATATCTTATTCTGAAGGTTGTCTTGTGTATATCAGACTCCCTGATTCTCAACTGGTGATATCCTGACCTAAGATCAATTTTTGAGAAATGAGTGGTTCCTTTCAATTGATCGAATAGGTCATCAATACTTGGTGAAGAGTATTTATTCTTTACTGTAGCTTAGTTCAACTTCCTGTAATCGACACAAAGTCTCATGGAACCATCTTTCTTCTTTACAAAAAGGACATGAGCTCCCCAGGGTGATTCACTCGGACTGATGAATCCTTTCTTCCTAAGCTTATCTAGTTGAGACTTCAACTCAATCAATTCTATTATAGCCATTCTATAAGGAAGTATGGCTATAGGGTTGGTTCTAGGGTGAAGTTTAATCTTGAACTCTAACTCTCTAAATGGTGGTTGACCGGGCAAGTTGTCTGGGAATACATCCTCGTACTCATTAATCATTGCTAGGTTTTATATTTTCTTTAGTTCAACAAGTTCTTCTTTAGAGAATTTCTCGAACTCATTCTTCTGTTTTATGCAGTTCAGCATGGCTACTGTTGGGTTTCTCAGTAGTCTTCGCGTATCTCCATTGATTTTATAGGTCTCCCCCTAAAGGTAGGGTTGTGGTTACTCATCTCTTAGGACAATCTATCTGAGCTTGGTACTGATCTAACGAATCCATCCCCAAGATTACATCCGGGCCATAAAAAGGTAAAGTACATAGATTAATCGTCAAGAGTTTATCCCCAAACCTTAGTTTACAACTACATATTATTTTTGAAGTCACATTAGTCCCTATTTGTAACACCTCAATTTTCGACCGGACCTCCGTTCACGTGTTACGTCACGTGTGGATCATCACCAGAAGAAAAACGAGATGCTACTTGAAAATTTCGTTCTATCAAAATCTTTTCCTTCAAAATTAAACTCATAACAATTGGTTCTCAAGTCAATGTTCGGATAAATTTCTCATACAAACAATTAAATCAAACAATTCCTCAAAACATTCTCCGGGTTTAGCAATATAAATCGTAAATAATGCAGCAAAAATACTTTGAAACTTATTATTAAACCAAAATCAGTAAACAACAAATGTCAATTGAAAATAAATAAACCAAAGTTAATCTCACAATGAAGGCATTAAAATAATCCAGTAAAAATAAATAAAACATGACCTCTAAATCACCTATCCTGGACTACCTCCCCACGAGGTGTCCAATTTGAGTGTGAGTCTTCTTACATAGGTTACCGTACTCTAGGTCCATAGGCACCTGAAAAATAAAGAGGGAGTGAGCTCGAAGGCCTAGTGGATCTATCCTACACATCACATGCATTATACAAACCCAATCCAAAACATTACAAACACTTTCAAACATTAGGCGTTCAAACATTCATTTGTTTCAGTCGGAGTCTAAGACCAGAAGAGGGTTGAGATGCCTCTCGGTATTCCCTATGATCCAATATAATCTCAGAGGGTTCCAATAACCGTCTAAAATTAATCGACACTCACATCATAGCCTAAGAGAGTGTACTTACTGCAGCATCGTACCATATCCCAAAGACTTCGAGCTGTCACAGTCAGCTTCGGGTGGGTACCTACGATCCGCCTTGTGGCTCGACGATCTCAAGCAGTGACAGATACGAGATGCCACCTCGATCTACCTCGGGCTCATCAATTGCATCGGTACATGGATTCTTAATAAGCCCTCGTCTTATTTTAGTTTTACAAACAATTTCAATCATGCCAACCATCACACATATCATGGAAAATAAATCAAATAATGCAGGCTATTCATTTGAGTAAATAATGAGATCTAAATGCATGTTTTTCTATTAACACATGCTATAGATAAACAAAGCACAAATTAAATAAATCATCACACCATCATCCAAGCACGCCAAACAGGTTCAATCAATTTTATAACAACATTCTAGTAATCCTAAAACTATTCAAACAAATGTTTTGTATCTTAAATCCATATAATACAAATAAGCAAGGAAGTCACGCCCACCTGATTTTGTCGATCTTCAGGGCTCCTTGCTTTCCTTTGAAATCCTCGATACGCTAAAATGTATAAATCTGAAATTTAACACTTAATGGCATTACTCTTAAGCTTAATAATTTCTAAGATAATTATGGAGTTCAAACATTGCTTCCAACTAATTTAGGGTTATTCTAAAATTCTAAAATTTTATATATTCTAATTAAAAATAGTTTTCGAGTCTTCTAAACTTCCTTAATTTGAATTTTCAACTTTAAAAATTTACTTGCAAGCTTTTATCATATAATCAGAGTTCTAATAACTTAATCGTTGTAATTCAAATAATTTATTAACATCATGATTAATTTAGTTATGAACAAAATAAGACTTCTAGACGTTCCAAGTTTAGTTCCGAAGTCTAAGATTTTAATATTTTCTTATAAAAGATTTTTAATTCAAGAAGTTTATTTTTCATGTTTTCAACTACTTTGAATTTATGAGTTGTAAACTTTCAATATTAAATAGAATTATTGATATGTGGGAGAACCATTTCCCCAATCCTAATTAAGATGATTAATTAGTTTAATTTTATTGCATCAAATTATCCACATGTTCAATAATGTATATTTAATCTAAGATTAGATCTATTTAATTCAAATTACTAAAGAAATATTCTAAACTAATTTCCCTAATTGTTTTTATTAAAATTCTAATTGAATAATATATATATATATATATCTTTTGAGATCACAAGATTTTTTTCTAAAATAAAATAAATTTATTTTCATACCTTTCTTTGTCTTTATCACGCGAGTTATGCCACGATAAATCTTCTTTTTCATAGGATTATACCCAAAACGAATTTAGAGCCTCAAAACGTTCAAGCTTCAATCAGCAACAATAGTTGTTTCGTTGTCCCTACACATAGTAGTAACAACGCTCATGCTCAAAATTACATCCAATTTTGCCCCTTGGTTTGTTCATCATCCTTCGTCAACAAAATAGGCATTGTTGTTTTTCATCTTCCACAGCAAGGCGTACAGATTGCACAACACGCCCAATCACCCACTGCCGCAGTGTTCTTCCTTGTTCCTCTTCTTCACTTCAACAGCGGCAGCCCACAAAATCATGTCCCCACTTCCTTTATCTTCTTCGTGCAACACTGAGGAATGCAGCAGCAGCAACACAACATCATTAGCAATCCTCCGCCTCTTTTTCAATCTTTTTCTTCGGCTTCTGCAACACAACGCCCATGCAACAACAACTTGAGCCATTTCTTCTGCTGTTTGTCATTCACGGTTGCTCGATTGCCTCGTCTTCTTCATCTGTGGAACGATGCCTATGTCCAATCCAAATTAGAATTTTAGGTTCTCCTCTTGGTCTAGCAAACGCTTCCTATGCTCTTTCCTCCCTTGCTTTCTGTTCATCTTTCAGGCATTGCTTTCCGTTCCTCCCCTATTTTCTATTCGTCTCACCTGCTAACATCATTGGATGTGTCTCCATTTTGCAACAGAAACAACAACGCTCGGGTAGCAACAACAACAACCATCACAATTACAACAACCGAGCCTCCATGCTCTGCTTCACTTCCCATCTCTGCTCGACGCACCCACCTCACACAAACCAGGAGTTTTCCACGACCAGTAGCATGAGTGTGTAGCAGCAGGGGCCGGCAAGACCAGCAAAACTGGTTTTTCTTCCTTCTTCTTGTTTGGCGGTAGTAGCAGCAGCATATTTCGATGGCAGCAACATCTGCAACGACCACCCCGCATCATGGAGCCTCTCAATTTCTTTGTTTCAGCACTCCATCATTCGGGTCACATACAGTCTCAGCTACTTGCGTTCTTACTTCCTCTGTTCGTGCACCCACGCCCCCACAGCAGTAGCAACCATAATAAAACAGAGCACCGTTGCTCTGGTTCTTCTTCTTCCCTCTATTCATGCAACGGTACTCTAGCCAACCATCTTCTTCATTCGTTCCGGCCATCATCAACCAATTGCCATTCGTCCCACCAAGCTCCTCTGTTTCCATTCATCTTCACATACGACTTCTTTTTCATTTGAGTAGCAGCAACCCCACGACCACCATCTTCAGTTCATCTTCCTCTTCATCTGAACGCTGCGCTCTCTTCTTCTTCAAGTTAACCACGCCACATAGACACCCTGCTAGCTTCTCCTTCAATCCTCTGCTATCCGGATAATTCGAGACTCTCCCCTCCGTCGGCTCTCTTCTTCGACACTCCTTATTCCACCGTTCCTAACCAAGTTTTTGTTGTCACATACTAAATCGGTTATATATGTATATACCTATGTTTTGTTTTATTTATTTGGTTATTTTTCTGTACATCCATTAAGTTTAATTATATAAATCCCTACACATGTATATATTACCTTAGTTTAATAGATTTAACCTAATAAACCAAAATTTAGATTCTATTACTCTCCACGCATTTCTTTAAATCCTTAATTTTTTTCCGTCTCAAAAATTTCTTAAATTTTTGCTCCTTAATAATTTCATCAATTGATACTTGACTATTCTATCAAACTATACTTTATGTCAATATTTAACTAAAACATTATACCAATTCATTCGTTATCATCATTAGCTAATATAATTCAACCAAGATCAATTTTTTCTCAATTTATTAATTAATTCATTTTATATTCACTCACGACGTAGCATGATCGCAAAGTTTCGGGGTGTTACACTATTGGTGTGGATACATTCAAAGTTAAAGGTAGTGTTTTTGTCACCAGTTATAACTTATTTGCTAGTTCTTCAGAGATAAAAGAATTAGAGGTACTCCAATCAAATATTTGTTTCACAACAACATTAAACAATAAAAATATATCTTATACTGTAAGGACCTGGTCTTCCTGAGCCTCAACAACGAACATTCTAGCTTGATTTTGTCCCTGATTTGCATTTTGCTGATGTTGCCTCCTTAGAGGACAACTGTTCTGACCTCTTTCTTGTGGCGGTTGTTGCTGAGGAGCCTAAGCAAGTGTAGTCGGGCAATTCTTCACAAGATGATCCTTCTGTTTGCACATATAGCACAATCCTTATTTTCTAGCTTGCTCCTTTGACTCCTCTTTGGTTTGTCCCTGATTCTGTGATGTTTTCCGACCACTCTTTTGTTTTTCTTTTTTTTTGAGCCCCTTGATCCCTTTCATTCCTAGGTCTCTTGTTATTTCCCTCACCCATTGCTCCAACTTGAGTTCTTGTTCCAGGGTTAGAGCCTTTTACAAGACGTCTTTATATGTCTTTAGGCGTAAAGTCTTTACTATCTTTCAGATCTCCATCTTGAGACCCTATGCAAAATGATTAGCCTTCATTCTCTCTTCCCTAACTAGTTCTAGCAAGACTCTGGCTAGTTTAGTGAACTTTTTCTCATACTTGGCTACAGTCAGGTCCCTCTGATTTAGTTGGACAAATTCTTCTTGTAGCATACTCAGTGTCGCTTCAAGGAAGAACTTTTCATAAAAGTTCTCTGTGAACTTTTCCCCGCTCATAGTCTCAACATCCGTGTTAGGATCCATCCTCATAATATACCACTAACTCTTGGTTGGTCCCTTGAAATGATGTGTGGTTAGTGCTACCCTTCGTGAGCCAGTTACCTTTAATACATTGAGATGTTCCTCCATCTCCTGATACTAGTGATCAGCTACGATGTAGTCAGTGGTACCATGAAACTGAGGAGGGTGAAGCTTTTATAACTCCATTAGCATTTTCCTCTATTTTTCATCCTTTAAGTTCTCCTGATGATTCAAAACCTCGAGTGCAGGCACCGACTGCAGTGTAAGAATTGGTTCAGGTATTGATGGTTGTAGTGCTGCTTGAGGTATCATTTGAGGTAGTACCCTCATGATTTGGTCTAAAACCCTCCGATTCCATACGCACAAGAGTCTCCTGCTTTTTCTATTCATTTTTGTCACACGTTGCAACCCTTATAGCGTATCTCTTTGATCCAACCATTATTTACAAGTCAAAAACCATTTTAGTATTCAATATGGTATCACAATGAAAGATTTAAGTGAATTATAATCTAGGGAACACAACTTGTCTACCCTTATCTTCAAGATACAAAATATTTTTTTAGACTTGAGAAGATGGTTGTCTCATCTATGCTCATTCATCAAGTTCATATTCCCTAGTCTATTATTTTATTCGTACTATCGTGACTCTAAATTCAAGTCTTTAAGTTTTCCATTTGTTCAGTGGCCTATCAGTTTATGCTTCTAGGTTCTTTTTGTTCTTGGGTATAGGGTTTGGTTTCATCTGACATACATATAAACAAATCAAGCATGTTTTTCAAATAATTATACAATCATACAAGTTCATGCTAACATAGCAAAATTTCAAGCTTCTACCTAAGCTTCCAGGTTCAAGTGTCTCATACCACTCTACCCCTTCCACTTAGACTTTCACTCAGAAAATTGCCACACCTAAACAATTTTGCAAATGTCTTGATAACCGAGGTTTCCTGAGCCCCATATATGTAACACTACAACACCCCAACCCCCGTATCTTTTAAGCAGTATACATTGCCATCGTTCTCTTGATAGTGGACTTAACAAAAAGGCGGGTCAGGCCGGTGCTACATTACAAGCGACACACACTTGTTCTTTTCTTTTCAATATCTCGTGCCTTTGTATAAAATTCAAGAATACAATTTTTAATAAAATCAAGGCAAATTAAAAGAGAAAGAAATTCAAACTATTTTATTCATAATGGAAATTAAAAGTACTAAACTCTTCAAAAAAGAACTAATTGTTATAGCAGAAGAATTCAAAATACTTTTCAGTAGAAAAGCATAAAAACTTTGGGCAACATGCCCTAAAAATTCTAAAAATATAATATCATATACATTTCCTAAGAAACTATCTATATTCAACTGTTCCATGGGTTCATGTCCTAAAAAATAAGAAAGGAAGGAGTGAACACATAGCCTAGTGGATCCTTTTCGAACAACCATCTTTCATATTCAAACTCATAACACAAATCATAATTCAAACACTTGCAATCATTAGGTGTTTCAAACAACAATTTGTTTAAGCCGAGTCTCAGACCAAAAGGGCCTTTAATCCCTTGATGTTCTTAACTAAGTAAATAGGGCCCACTCGGCATCAACCCGTTGGTGGCACGTGTCGGCATCAACCCATTACACATGGTGACCCACCAATGGTACACGACCCTCAAGTACTTAGGTCTGAAAACCATATGACCTAACTCATATGAAAAGAACATCCATAGTGTCGCCTTGACCACTATGATCGTACGTGGTTATTATCTCCATCGTCTTAAATTAATTCTCATATCATGATCTCATAAAATAAACTTTAGAATATGAAATCAAACTAAAATTTAGAATATACATAGTCAATTCATGAAACACTCATAAAACATGCATTATACTTTAATTTAAAAGCCTAAGCATGATACTAACATGACATTGATGATATGATTGCTCAAACATGAATCAAAACTAAAATACTGAAATAAACATTTAAAATTCTAGAACTAAAGTTGAAAATCTTTGAATTCAGTAAAAAACACACAACAATGAGCATGCCATGAATTCAAATAAGAACAGAAGGGTGTTCTAAAAATCACTTCCACCTTGTGATGCTTTCTTCCGAAATTTCGGCAGCAATTTCCCCCACATACTGGTGCCAATGAAGATCGCCTAACTTAATTTTCCAAATTAGAGAGAAAACTTCTTACACACACAAGAAGGGAAGATGGGAAAAGGTGTCAAGAAGAAGGCTTATAGAAAACAAGAGGAGAATTCAACTCTTATTTTTTGGAATGAATGAAATTGAGAGCCTATGGGGGTATATAGGTTTTCCAAGGGAGAAAATTAGAAAGTTTTGTGTTCTTCTTTGAATAAAATACCCTAATTCTCCCTAATTTCGTACTTTCTAATTTTTGGAGCAAAATTAGTATTTTTTGAATTTTAGAAATATTTTTTTGAATTTAGAAACTATTTTTCAAAATTTTTGGATTTTTTCGTATTTTTTGTTATTTTTTTATAATTTTCATATTTTAAATTTCAGATTTAATCTGGGCCATTGGATTATTCTCGGATTAATCAACAGAAATCAGAATCTTCGAATCTAGACCGTTGGATTTTCTTCGAGCGCATCAATGATCGCAATCAATCCAAAACAGCTTTGATCTGGACCGCTGATAATCCTTGAGCGCAGCACTGTTCGCGATCTCTCAACGCGACTTCGATCTCGACCATATGATGATCCTCGATTATAGTGTGCGGATCTGATGTTGCGATAATCCTCGAGCGTAGCATTGTTCGCGATCTCTCAACGCGGCTTCGATCTCGACCATATGATGATCCTCAATCACAGTGTGCGGATCTTCTGGCTGCACGATCATCCTCGAGTTCCGTACTTGGATCTTTGGCCGTTGGATTTTGATGATCCAATGCACCCGGGTGTTCGTTTTGGTTTTAATTCCATTCGTTGGATTTTAGCAGATTGAATTCAGACCGTAGGATGTATTTTAAGTTTATTTTTTTTATTTTTTAGCCGAATTTCTTGTTTTCTCTTCGAATTTTTGCGAAATCTCGATCCCAATTGACTTTCTAATCCTGTTTTCATAAAAAATTGTACATATCCTTGTATTTTTGGCTATGATATCCCATAATATACATTATATTCATATATTTTCTTCCAAAAATCCACTGAATTGATTTTTATTTCTCATCTGGGTAAACTATGACTTGCTAAAATTCTCATTCGTCAATTCTGTATAATTTTCTAAGTAAAAATTCAAATTTCAGATGAATTTTTTGAGATGTTACAACCTACCCTCAGAAAAATTTCGTCCTTGAAATTTGTACATATTTAGGTCTTCCTTATGAATAGATGCGGGTACTTGGTCTTCATCTCGCTTTCGAGTTCCCACATAGCTTCTTCTACCCCGTGATGTTTCCACAGCACCTTCACTAATGGGATATCCTTTGTTCTTAGATTCTATACCTTGTAGTCAAGGATTTCGACTGTTGTTTTCTTGTAGGTAGCATCATCTTGAATATTCACTTCCTTCCAGTGAATGATGTGCGAGGGGTCAAGTTTGTATTTCCTCAACATGGATACATGGAATACGTTATATGCTAAAGTCATCCGGTTGGTAGGTCCAACTCATAAGCACATTCCTCGATTCTTCCAAGTATTTCAAAGGGTCCGACAAACCTTGGAGATAATTCCCTTTGAATCTAAACCTTTTGATACCCTTCTAAGGACTAATCCTCCGAAATACTTTGTCCCCAACTTGGAACTCTAATGGTCTTCTCATTTTGTCTACGTAGCTTTTTTGATAGTTCTGCGCAGTAGTCAGTCTCTTTTGTATTAACTTGACTTGGTTGCTTGTTCCTTCCACCATGTCTGGCCTAGTTAATACTTGATTTTCAAGTTCAGTGCAACATTTAGGTGATCTGTAGGGTCTGCAGGATCTTCAAGTTATAGGCAAACTTCGCCAAGTGTAAGTAGTTGCTCCAATTCCCCTTAAAGTCTAGAAAGCAAGACCTCAACATATCTTCCAAAATTTGGATAACTCTCTCAAACTGACCATCCGTCTGAGGGTGAAATGTTGTACTCATGGTGAGCTTAGTACCCATCTCCTTCTAGAGACTCTGCCAAAACTGTGAAGTAAAGCAAGCGTCTCTATCAGACACGATAGTCTTGGGTACACCATGAAGTCTGATGATTTCTTTCACATAGATTTCTCCTAGCTTGCTGACTTGGTCTGTGGATCTGATTGGCAAGAAGTGAACCACTTTGGTGAGACGATCCACTATCACCCAAACAGTGTCTTCCCCTTTTTGGTTCCTGGGTAAACCACTGACTAAGTCCATGGAAATGTTATTCCACTTCCATTTAGGGACTGGGAGTGGTTGTAACATTCCAGAGGGTTTGTGGTGTTCTACTTTCACTTGTTGCCATGTTAAGCACTTAGAGATGTATTTAGCTATGCCCCTTTTCATTCCTCTCCACAATAGGTTTTCCTGAGGTTCTGGTACATCTTATCCCCACCAGGGTGCATGATATACTTAGTCTGATGAGCTTCCTCAAGTATGACATGCTTGCTCTGTCCCTGCTAAGGTACACATATCCTTTCCTCGAGTCTTAAGATGTTTTCAGCATCCATCCTGAAGTCAGTATGCTTTTCTTGCGTGACTCCTTCGATTAGTTGAACCAACTACTTGTCTTGCTTCTATTCATCCCTGATCTGATGTAATAGGTCCAGTTGGCAAAACATATTGTAAAGATAGGCTTCTTTCTCATTAAAGTTTACACCCAACCTAAAATCTTCAATCAACCGGTACATCTGACCTTTTTCTTCTTCCTATTTGTTGAACTTCCCACTCAAAGCATCAACTACTACATTGGCCTTCCCTGGACGGTAGTGTAGTTCAAAATCATAGTCTTTCAAGAATTCCATCTATCTCCGTTGCCTGAGGTTAAACTCCTTCTGCGTGTAGATGTATTTCAAGCTCTTGTGATCTGAAAACAACTCAAATTTTTCACCATAAAGGAAGTGTCTCCAAATCTTCAGGGAAAACACAATGGCCACTAGCTCTAGGTCGTGAGTAGGGTAATTTCTCTCATGGTCCTTTAGTTGTCTCGAAGCATAAGCGATGGCTTGCTTTTCTTGCATTAAGACTGCACCCAATCCACTTAGTAAGGCATCAGTATACAGTGTGTAAGTAACACTAGAAGTTGGGGTGACTAGAACAGGAGCCGTAGTCAATCTTGTCTTCAATTCTTGGAATAACCGTTCACATTTCTCATCCCATTGGAACTTAACTCCTTTTCTGGTTAACTTAGTCATAGGTTCTGCCAACTTGAAAAAGTCCTTAATGAATCTTCTGTAGTAGCCTGCCAAACCCTTACTGTCTTGGGTTGCTTCTAGTTTATAATGACTTTCACTTTCTCTGGATCCACAGAGATGCCTTTTGCTGATACAACTTGGCTTAGGAACTTCATAGTTTCCATCCAAAACCCACACTTACTGAATTTAGCATAGAACTGGTTTCTTCTGAGGGTTTGTAGCACGATCCTCAAGTGTTCTAGGTGCTCAGCTTCTAACTTAGAGTAGATTAGGATATCATCCATGAATACTACTACAAACTGGTCAAGGTACTGTCTGAACACTCGTATCATCGAATCCATGAAGGCAGCCGGGCATTGGTCAAACCAAAGGGTATCACGGTGAACTCAAAGTGTCGATATCTTGTTCTAAAGGGTGTCTTGTGGATGTCAGACTCTCGAATCCTCAGCTAATGATATCCTTACCTAAGATCAATTTTAGAGAAATGAATGGCTCCCTATAATTGATCAAATAGGTCATCAATCTTTGGTAAAGGATATTTATTCTTTACTGCAACTTGATTCAACTTCAGGTAGTCGACAGGATTCATCCTTCTTTTTCACAAATAATACTGGGGCTCCCCAGGGTGATTCAGTCGACCTAATGAAACCTTTCTCCCTGAGCTTGTCTAGTTGAGTTTTCAGTTCAATTAGTTCTGCTGGGGCCATTTTATAAGGAGGTATGGCTATAAGGTTGGTTCCAGGGTGAAGTTCAATATTGAACTCTAACTCTCTTGTTGGTGGTAGTCTAGGTAAGTCATTTGGGAACACGTCATCGTACTCACTAACAAGAGCTAGGTCGTGAATATTCTTCAAGTCAGTAGGTTTTTCTTCAGAGAGTTCCTTGAACTATCTGTCTGCTTCAAGCAATTCAGCAAGACTAGGGTTGGACTCCTTGGTAGTCTCTGCGTATCCCCATTGATTTTAAAGATATCCCCAGAAGGTAATGTTATGGTTACCCATCTCTTAGGACAATCTATCTAGGCCTGGTACTGATTTAACCAATCCATCCCCAAGACTACATCATAGCCATAGAAATGTAGGGTATATAGGTCGATTGTTAAAAGTTTATCCCCAAACCTAAGATCACAACTATACATCTTTTTTGAAGTCACAATGGTCCCTAATAGTGTGGACACATTCAAAGTCACAGGCATTGTTTTTGTCACAAGTTGTAACCTATCAGCTACTTTTTCAGAGATAAAAGATTTTGAGGCACCCGAGTCAAACAACAGTCTCACAGCAACATTAAACAATAAGAACATACCTTCTATTGTAGGGGCCTGGTCTTCCTGGGTCTCAACCGCAAACATTCTGGCCTGGTTCTGACCACGACCCTAGTTTTGCCCTTGATTGGCATTCTAATTCTGTCTGGCTTGAGATCGCCCATTCTGACTATCCACCTGAGTATTCTATTGTTGCTGCTGGAAAGCTTGAGCTAGAGCAGTTGGGCAATTTTTCGCCAAATGACCCTTCTGCTTGCATACATAACACAATCCCAACCTCTTAACTTCTTCCCTTGATTCATCCTTGTTCTGCCCCTGTTTCTGTGGAGCCTTACCGCTTTTGGTCCTTTCCATTTTCGTTTCGCTTATTCTTTCCTCTCAACCTTTGTTCTAGGTTGAGCTCTTGTTCCAGGATTAGGCCCGTTCAAAAACTTCTTTCTAGGTTCAGAGACCCAATGTCATGATAACCTTTCGGATCTCGATCTTGAGACCATTTGCAAATCTGTTAGCCTTCATTTTTTCTTCCTGGATCAGTTCTTGAGAGAATTTGGCCAGCTCAGTAAATTTCCTCTCATATTCAGTTATTGTGAGATCCCTTTGATTAAGTCTCACGAAGTCTTCTTGCAACTTTCTGAGAGTTGCCACTAGAAAGAATTTGTCATAAAATTTTTCTCTGAACTCTTCCCAGGTCATGGTCGTAACATCAATGTTGGGATCAATCTGCATCATTCTCTACCATCCACGGGCTGGTCCTTTGAAATGGTGTGTGGCTAGTGCCACTCATTGTGAACCCGTCACCTTCAGCACATTTAGTAACTCCTCCATCTCCTGATACCAGTGATCAATAGAGATGCAGTCCGTAGTTCCATCAAATAAGGGAGGGTGGAGCTTTTGCAAATCTAGCAGCATCTTCTTCTGTCTTTCATCTTTCAGGTCCTCTGGATTCCTTTGACGTTCCTTAGGTACTGGTGCTGGGACTTGGACTGGAATAGGCTCAGGTACTTGAGGCAGTGGAGCCACCTGAGGGATTATCTGTAGAAGTGTCCTTCTCAGTTGATCTAGTACCCTCTATGACATTTCACTCATCACGGCTTCCATCTGTGCCTCCATTTGTGCCTCCATCCCAGCAGGCAGTTCTTACTCTTGTTCTTCATTCTCCTCAGAGGTGGTGGATCGAGTTATGTACCTTCTAGCTCTAGCCATTTTCTTGTAGAATTTAGCAAAATGTCAGTATGTGTCAAATATTCGTGCTATCATGGCTCTAGATTTAGTTTCTAGGTTCTCGATTTGTTTAGTGGCCTAAAGTCTTTCTTCTTGGTTTTTTTTTGTCATGGGTATAGGATTTGGTCTCAAAGCAAATAAACATTACAGCATGCATATCACACAATCGTACAATCATGCTAGCACAGCAACGTTCCAAGCTTCCACTTAAGCTTTCAGGTTCAAGTGTCCCACACCACTCTACCCCTTCCACTTAGGTTTTTACTCAGAACAAAGCCGCACCCAAACAATTTCGCAAATTGCTCGATAATTAAGGTTCCCAAGCCAACTATACTCAATCGTCCCATACCAACGAGCTTAGAGAAACCCATTCTGCCAGAGTTATCGATCATTCTCGGTTTCGTGTCTTGATCAAACAATTTTCTGTTTTCACACAAGTTGCAGTCTCTAGCCTATATCTTAGAGTTTTATGCTTTTGATCCATTGTGCCACCCATGGGTACACCCGTTTCTACCTAAGGTCTTTTCTCTGGACCTAGGCTTCAGTTCTAGTTAACTTACAACCTCTGTCTGGCCAAGTTACCACCTTTAGCATCTTTTTCGACTTTTATTCAATTCCTTGCCCTAATTTTTCACCTTCTAATTTTCTTTTATCGAAAATAAGAGTATTCTTCAACTCAAACCACTCATGTAAACTGGTGGGACAACCTACAAATCGGGCGATGAGACCAAAGTCTGCTTAGCAACCGCGCTTTCTAGGGCGGGATAACCCACTTCCCTTTCAATGTTTAACTTTACTCGGGACAAGGCTTACCTACTATTAGCTCAACTTGTAGTCTTTGTATCCAAACAAAAACATTTTCAAAACATATATTTCCTTTTTGAAAACACTTTCTAAAACATTCATCAATTTCAAAAATATAAGGTAGGGCATTCTAAATTCAAGACAATTCAAGGTAAAACCCTAAGTTTGATTTTCTTATTCTAGTCCAGTGTTTCTACTAACTGGGCTCTGATACCCCACTTGGGATCAGATGAAACTTTCTATTCTTGGCCCAGCAATTAATGCCTAGGCTCTGATATCACCTCTGGTATCAGAGTAACTTTCTAATTCTTGCCCAGTACATCCACTAACTGAGCTCTAATACTACCTCTGTAACACCCCAACCCCCGTATCTTTTAAACAGTGTACATTGCCACCGTTCTCTTGGCAGTGGACTTAACAAAACGGTGGGTCGAGCCGGTGCTACATTACAAGTGACACACACTTGTTCTTTTCTTTCAATATCTCGTGCCTTTGTATAAAATTCAAGAATACAATTTTTAATAAAATCAAGGCAAATTAAAAGAAATAAAGAAATTCAAACTATTTTATTCATAATGGAAATTGAAAGTACTAAACTCTTCAAAAAAGAACTAATTGTTACAACGGAAGACTTCAAAATACTTTTCAGTAGAAAAGCATAAAAACTTTGGGCAACATGCCCTAAAAATTCTAAAAATATAATACCGTAGACATTTCCTAAAAAAAAAATCTATATTTAACTACTCCATGGGTTCATGTTCCCGAAAAATAAGAAAGGAAGGAGTGCGCACATAACCCAGTGGATCTTTTTCAAACAACCATCTTTCATATTCAAACTCATAACACAATCATAATTCAAACACTTGCAATCATTACGCGTTTCAAACAACAATTTGTTTAAGTTGAGTCTCAGACCAAAAGGGTCTTTAATTCCTTGATGTTATTAACTAAGTAAATAGGGCCCACTCGGCATCAACCCGTTAGTGACATGTGTCGGCATCAACCCATTACATATGGTGACCCACCAGTGGTACACGACCCTCAAGTTCTTAGGTCTGAAAACCATATGACCTAACTCATATGAAAAGAACATCCATAATGTCGCCTTGACCACTATGATGGTAAGTGGTTATTATCTCCATTTCTCATATCATAATCTCATAAAATAAACTTCAGAATATGAAATCAAACTAAAATTCAGAATGGACATAGTCAATTCATGAAACACTCATAAAACATGCGTCATACTTTAATTTAAAAGCCTAAGCATGATACTAACATGGCATGGATGATATGATTGCTCAAACATGAATCAAAACTGAAATACTAAAATAAACATTTAAAATCTAGAACTGAAGTTGAAAATCTTTGAATTCAATGAAAAACACACAGCAATGAGCATGTCGTGAATTCAAATAAAAACAGAAGGGTGTTCTAGAAATCACTTCCACCTTGTGACGCTTTCTTTCATAATTTCGACAGCAATTCCCCCCACGTACTAGTGCCAATGAAGATCGCCCAACTTAATTTTCCAAATTCGAGAGAAGAACTTCTCACACACATAAGAAGGAAAGATGGGAAAAGGTCCCAAGAAGAAGAAGGCTTAGAGAAAACGAGAGGAGAATTCAACTCTTATTTTTTTGGAATGAATGAAATTGAGAGCCTTGAGGGGTTTATATAGGTTTTCCAAGGGAGAAAATTAAAAATTTTTGTGTTCTTTGAATAAAACACCCTAATTCTCCCTTATTTCGTACTGTCTAATTTTTGCAGCAAAATGAATATTTTTCAGATTTTTTTGGATTTTAGAAATAATTTTCAGAATTTAGAAACTATTTTTCAGAATTTTCAGATTTTTTCGTATTTTTTGTTATTTTTTCTGTAATTTTCGTATTTTAAGTTTCAGATTTAATCTGGGTCCTTGGATTGTTCTCGGATCAATCAATAAAAATCAAAATCTTTGAATCTGGACCGTTGGATTTTCCTTGAGCGCATCAACGATCGCAGTCAATCCAAAACGGCTTTGATTTGGACCGTCCGATGATCCTCGAGCGTAGCACTGTTCGCGATCTTATCAACGCAGCTTTGATCTGAACCGTTCGATGATCCTCGGGTGCATCACTATTTGCAATCTCTCAACGTAGCTTTGTTCTTGACCGTCGGATGATCCTTGATCACAGTGTGCGGATATGATTTCGTGATCAACGAACTCGCTTCTAGCCGCACGATCATCCTTGAGTTCCATACTTGGATCTCTGGTCGTTGGATTTTGATGATCCAGTGCGCCTGGGTGTTTGTTGTGGTTTTAATCATATTCGTTGGATTTTGACAGATCGAATTCGGACCGTAGGATGTATTTTATGTTTTTTTTTTTCAACTGAATTTCTTATTTTCTGTTCGGATTTTTGTGAAATCTAGATCCCGATTGACTTTTTAATCCTGTTTTCATAAAAAATTGCACATATCCTTGTATTTTTGGCTATGATATCCCATAATATACATTATATTCATATATTTTCTTCCAAAAATCCACTAAATTGATTTTTATTCCTCAATTGGGTAAACTATGACTTGCCAAAATTCTCATTCGTCAATTCTGTATAATTTTCTAAGTAAAAATTCAAATTTCATATGAATTTTTCGAGATGTTATAGACACCCCAACCCCCTAGAAACAAGTTTAAGCTCAACCACA
Organism: Tinospora cordifolia; assembly: GCA_030144865.1. NCBI lineage: Eukaryota > Viridiplantae > Streptophyta > Magnoliopsida > Ranunculales > Menispermaceae > Tinospora > Tinospora cordifolia. The sequence continues at coordinate 3,168 of JAJIYU010004453.1, read as the reverse complement.
AGGCGGGTTGGGTTCTATATTACATTTACAAGTACACAACTTGCATCTCAATTCCTTTATTTAAACACTTATTGAAAACGTTCATGGATACATCACAATGTAATAAATTTCAATTTAATAAGGCTATACAATGAGATAAAGGAATACTTGAAACTCTTTATTTATTCAAATAAAATAAAGAAAGTTACATTTTTAAATCAAAACTTGAGTATATAACTTTCAAAACTTAAATAAAATTCAGCAGAATTCTTAAATTCAAAATTTGGGCAACATGCCCTTAAAATAGAACTTTCAAAACTTAAAAATAATCTAATATCCATGGCCTTCATGATTCAAGTCAATTTCTTGAAAAATAAAAGGAAGGGGTGAACACATAACCCAGCGGATCATTCATTAAACAACTAAGTTACTATTTCAAATCAATAGCACATCCAAATTCAAACACTTTCATGCATTAAGTGATTCAAACAACTTTTTGGTTATAGTTGACATTAAGACTGAAAGGGGTTATGCTCCCTTGATGTTCTTAATTTAGATACCCCTCTTTAGGGTGGAAAGACATTTCTTTGTCACTTTCCATTGGATGTCACATACTAAGTATCCCTTAGTTGCGCTTCGCAACCACATACTCCAAGCATGTGTTATGAACATGCATAGCACCCATACGGGTCACTATGACAGTACGTGGTTCTTATCTTCAATTTCTTATATTTAAGAATCACATAATTACAAAAGAAATTCAAAATGTAAATATCAGAATTTTAAACAATCAAGAAAGCACGTAAACATTACATAGCATGCTTGATACATTGAATAAAATCCTAAACATAAATTCTAAGTATGGCATGCTCTCATGAGTGATTAAAACATAAAAACATGTTAAACTAAAATTAAAATATGATTAAACATGCTGAAAATTAGAATTTAAACAAGCATGAACATGCTAGAAATTTAAAATAACAAAGTAGAGGTTTAAGAAATCCCCTCTACCTTAATCCGAGTTTTTGTTGAATCCGGTAGAGGTTCGCCTTATGAACCACTTTCAGAACTTTAAACTACAAACAAGACTGCTTCAACAACTCTCTAAAATACTAAAATAAGAACTTCTCACACAAGAGACAAAAGAGGGTGAAAAGAAGTGTCAAGAAGAGGCAAGAACAAATAAAGAGGGAAGTGTCAACTTTTTGCTTTGGGATGAGATGAAACTGAGCAAGGGGGGTTAATATAGATGTTCATGAGAGCATATGACATGTCCTAGGGCAGCTTGGGTAGCTCATAAAAATTTGGGCAAGTTTTTATATATGAAGGGGATAGTTTGCATAAAGAGGGCAAGTGTGCTCATGATAGGCAAGTGGGACTACTAAGGCTTTCTAATTCAAAAGATATGAGTACAATTTTGTTTCTTAACTATGTGTGAACACAAAAGAGGTTTAAATCATATTCTAATTCAAATGGGACGTCCCCTATGTGCTCATGGCAACTTTCTTTTTTGGTTTCCTTGCTTGCTTATCACACAAACACACAAGGAATACTTTTCCATTTTCTTATTTCTTGGACATCAAACATGGGTGTACAATACCAAATTTGAGGGGACACCATATAATAGTCAAAGATGTTTATCTTGGTTCCAAGAAACTATCTAAATAGGTTTACTCACATGTGTGCACACACACATGTACGTGATTGGGCCGATTTTGGCTTAAGTGGGTGTGCATGTACACAATCAAGTGGAGGTGGCTATGACTTCATGGGTTCATAAAAATCAAATAAAAATTAATATCTCCTTATTTACATGAAATTATGATTTATAACCTATAGTTTTACAATCACATGAACCTAATGCATATTTTAAGGTATGGTTTGGCCCAAGGTGATTTTCCCTAAAAACATTCCTTATTTAAGACCCACTGAGGTCATTAGGCAAATGAAAATCTAAATCTTGGTCAATTGTTATGATTTTTGGATATTTCATTCATTTTGTTAGTTCATGACATTCCATTTTGTTTCGGGTTATTTCGATCCCCTGAAATACCCTAAATGACAATTCTTTCTAATTTGGACCCCTTGAAGGCCGTTTAGCAAGTGAAAACCCTAATCTTGACCAATTGTTCTAATTTTTGGATATGTTGTCCCCTAAGTTGGTTCATGTCACCTTACTTCATTTCAAGTTGTGTTGAGTCCCTAAGGGGCACTAAATGAGAGTTTCGAAAACCTGTCAAATTTAGCCTCGAAATGAGCTCGGTTTCATTTTGTACCAAAATTTCACTGAATAAGTGATTAACTTTCAATTAATTGAGTACAGAGGATTTAGAGGATTACAACCTACCCTCCTTAAAAAATTTTGTCTTCGAAATTTGTACATAACTAAGGATTTTTAGTGAATAGATGTTAATACTTGGTTTTCATCTCACTTTCGAGTTTCCAGGTAGCTCCCTCCACCCCATGATGTTTCCACAATACCTTCACTAACGGGATATCCTTCATTTGTAGACTACATACTTTATGGTTGAGGATTCTAACTGGTACTTCCTCCTAAGTAGCATCACCTTGAATATTCACTTCCTCCAAGTGGATGATGCGAGAGGGGTCAGTTTCATACTTTATCCCATTTCCTTTAATATCTAAGACACAAGAGCTCAACATAGCCTCTAATGTCTGGGTAACTCTCTCAGAATTACTGACTTAATCTAGATCTGGTTAGAAAAAAAAATTAGCCACCTTAGTGAGAAGATCTGCAATTACCCATACAATGTTTTCTTCCTTAGTTTTAGGGTATCCTCGGCATCTAACCTAAAGTTAGTATGCTTATCTTATTCAATTTCTTCTATTAGGCTTGTGAGCCATTCATTTTGCTTTGTTCACCCCCACTCTGATTCGGTGGGCAAGACATGTTATAGAGATAAGCTCGTTTTTTATTTATGGTCATACCTAGCCTAAAGTTCTCAATTTATTTAAAGGTCAAAGTTTCTTTGTCATACCCCACCTCCATCTCAGTGCACTCGACCACATGGCAGGCCTTAGATTATTATTAACACTTTTTACTCTCAGACTTTCTAGTTTGAACCTTCAAAATGTAACAACAAGGATTCTTAAGGGAATAAATTTCATTTATTGAAAAGAATAGGTACAAAACCTTATCAAAGCTTAAAACCCATAAATGCTAACATA
>JAJIYU010004452.1:0-24255 GCA_030144865.1 Tinospora cordifolia | reverse complement strand
TGCCTCTGCTTCTTTTTCTTCATTACACGTCTCCTCCACGGTCTGCAGCAACCAGCTGCAACAACTTCAAAACAGAGCATCGTAGCAGCATAAACAGTAGCAATACCAGCAACTGCAACTCTTCTTCAACGTAGCAGCTGCAGCACCAGCACACACATCTCCCCAGCTGCCTTCTTCCCTTCGTTCGGCAGCTACTCCAATGGCAACAACTTCTTCTCTGCTCGGCAGCCGGTGAGCGGCAGTAGCAGCAGCAGTTTCTGCTGCTCTGTTTTTCTTCCTTCGGTCCACTGTGGTAGCAACAGCACGCACAGCCCATCATTCTTCTTCTCTTCCTGTCCGGTGGAAGCCACAATGGCAGCTGCTGCACACCTCACCGTCCACTTGACGACTCAGTAACAGCAGCAGCTCGCACGGCCCCCTTCTTCTTCTTCTTCTTCATTTTTCCAACAGCAGCAGCGGCATGCATGCTTTCTTTCAATCCCCTGTTCGTTTTCCTCCGCCCATGCAACGCTGCTCAAACCCAGCAATCACGCCACGCAGTAACTCACCGTCATCCTCTGTTTTCAGTTCCTCTCTATTTCGGCAGTAACAGTAGCGCACCAGCAAGTCCTTCTTCTTCTTTTATAGCCAACCGAGGCCGGTCTCGAACCTTTCCGAATCACCGCCTCGCCCGAACGTTCCAGTGGTTTCTCCTGTTCCAGCGTCTTCGATACGCCACAAGCCACCGCCCGAAATCTTTTCCAGTTGCGTCTCGTTTCTCCCTGTCCCGGCGTCCTCAATAAGCCAACGTTCCCCATCACCTCTTATTAACATGCACACGCGCCCATGCCTCATATTTATATTATTATTATTATTATTTTTTCATCCATATATAAGATAAGTATGCTTATAAATATATTAATCTCTTAAAATTTAATTCAAAATTTAGTATTATTATTATTGTTATCACTATAATTATCATTATTAATATTATTGTCTTATTTATTTATTTATTTCAAAATTCTTTTATCGTCGTGTTCGCCGACATCGCAACATTTTCATTTATTTTCTTCAACCACGATTTCTAAGTATTTATTTAATAATTGTTATTTCTTATTCTATTTATCGCTATTAATTTGCTAAAAATACTTTATTATATTTATCCAATTATTTGCTCATGACGTGGCACGCTCGCGAAGTTACGGGATGTTACAGAGGTGATATCTCCAATATGTCACTGCTTGAGATCGATGAACTACAAGGCAGATCGTAGGTATTCTCAACCCTGAGCTGTCTGGGATAGCTAGAAGTCCTTGAGAGATGGTACCACGTGGTAATAAGTACACTCCTTTAGATTGTGATTCTGACAGGTACCTGGCCTTGAGCATTACCTGAGAGTTGTTTCTGATTCAGATCACAGGGAATACCAAGAGCCATCTCAACACCCTTCTAATCTTAGATTACAATCAAAACAATTGAATGTTTGAAATGCCTAATGTGTAAAAGTGTTTGTAATATTTTGAATTTTAATTTGTATAATACGTGTGATATGTAGGAATGACCCACTGGGCTTTCAAGCTCACTCCCATTTCATTTTTCAGGAACCTATGGATGTAGTGGGCAACAATCTACGTCTAAAGACTCTCACCCTTACTTGAAAACCTCATGGGGGAGGTTATCTGAGATAGGATAATTTAAAGGTTCTATTTTGTTTATTTTAATTATAATAGAACTGAATGTATAATTTTCATTTGAAATTAATTTCACTGTTTTATATGTAATTACCTTGGTTTTGGGTTTTAGATGATCAAGTTAGTATAAAATGATTTTTGATGATTTCATCCACTATTGCATTTACTTTGATGATTTTACATGATTTGTTATATGAGTTTCCTACGAAATGATTTTAGATTTTAGTTTGTTTTATTTAACTATGAAATCCAGTGAGTACAGAGAAAGTTAATTTGATCTTTTATCTTCTACTGAATTGTGTTTTCAGATATATTTCCTTGAGAATTGTCTATTAGGAAATTTGGATTTTAAGAAAAGGATTTTGACAAAAAATTTTAAGTAACATTCCGATTTTCAACGAGCGACGACCCACACGTGAAACATCTCCACCCAGGGGGTGCATCTCCACGCTAGACCCATAACACGTGACGAGAGGTCCAATAGAGAGTCAAGGTGTTACATTTGGGACCTTACCCATATGAACTAGAAATTAATTCAAGTTTATATCTAAAGAACACCCACAGTAATCCCTATGAATCACTATGACGGTATGTGATTCTTATCATAATTAATTTTTTTTTTTTGAATCAACCATGAATAATGAAAATAAGATTTAGTATGTGAGCATGATATTCACATAACCAAAATGTCATATAGCATGCACCTTTAATCAAAAAAACTTAAGCATGTGAGATCTAAGTATGACATGATTTGATGATAGTAAAACATGGTATGTATGATAAACTAAAAATAAAATAACAAGATAAGAGTTTTGAAATCTCTTCCACCTCAACGTTTTGAAATCTTAGTTGCACAAATCAAAATTTCAGCAACACTTCCACCCTCTAAGACGTCTAGATACTCAACAACACTCAAGAGCTGAAAACATCACACTCAAGAACTCTCAAGAAATACATTAGTGACCACACATGTTCCAATGCATGTGTTGGTCAAGTACAAAGAGTAGTTGGATATGCAATCATTTTAGCAGGTATTTTTCATTATATTTTGATTGCTTATTTTAAACCATATTTTGGAATTTTACCTCAAACCCATAATAACAAATAAGTTATAGTGTTACAGGTCATTTAGACGCGATACACAGATGACACAATCAATGATCTGTCGGAGTACTACCAACGTGGTAGAGACATTTAGTGCACTATCTCTCCACTCATATGTTTTGTGATTGTTAAGCATCATAGGCCTGATCATGTATTGTGACAATTTGGAATGTATCAGCCTATTCTCAAACCATGTAGTGCAAATGTTGATCTTCACAATACAAATATGAGAGGTCAACCTGACTATGATTGACTTAGAGTGCATCAGAGGTATATTGAGCAGTGGGCAGAATGAGCAAATCCTTTAGCTAAGGGGGTACTAAATGCTTCTCACATACCATATACAGATAACTATTTTGATCCCTACATAATTTGGTACCGAATAATAACGCAAAGATATATGACGATAAACAGGGTGAGATTTCATTATTTGGTATGTAAATTTCTTTCATTCACATTATAAATTTTGTCATTAAAGATTTATCATTACAAATAATTTAAATTTTTTTCTTATTTGTTAATGTTTAGGCAAGCCAGATAGCTCATATGTTTAGGCTTAGTCAATATAGCAATAATGCATCTATGAGGGAGATTAAGAGGGTCCATTATCTTCACTACAAACGATTTAGGCAGAGTACATGTTACAGAGAGAAGGTGGAGAGTAGATGCCATCCCCATGTGATCTTACTCCAATGACCCACAATACTCCATTTGAGCCATACTCTAATGTTCAAGCTTCAATGTCACAAGATTTTGAATTCTTATTCGATGTAAGTATGTTCCCATCTGGTGATACATTCCATGATGAAGCTAATGAACAAGTGCCTCAAAATGAAGATTAACCTCATGCCCAACCTCCAATCGTGTAACACCCCGCCTCCCAAGCCCAATCTTCTAGTCATCTGACGGTCTAACTTTCTTTGATAAAAAATCTTGGGATGCCCGGGAGACGGGTCAGTGCTACATTTTCTTCTTCTTAGACCCAAATCCATTAGGGTTCTTGTGTACAATAATCTATGTACAAGATGACATCATAGTTAATATAAATTCTTTATTTATTCATTCAAAAATTCTGAGTACAATGATCTATTACAGCGAAAAATAAATTCAAATCTGAAATACATGATTTAGGTTGGGCCGATGCACCCTACATTGAAATACATAAAAACTTTCAATAGATAAACCTCATCGTAAGCTGATTAATTCCCTGAGATGTGAAAAATAGGGGGGTGAGCTAAAAAGCTCAGTGAATCATTCTATCTATTTAATTCATTATTTCAACCAAACAATGCAAGCATATCAAACACTTTCAGAGATTAAATCGATTCAAAAAATATATTATCTCAGCCGTAATTTAGACCGAACGGGGATAATCTTTGTGCTCCAGATCTGGGGAGAGAGATCAATTCTGAAACTCAAACCCATCTTTAGTGAGATCATTCCTCAAAACCCGTTCCATTCTGGTGTCAGTATTGATAACCAGTTCCAATTCTACATGGAACACAGAAAGTCCCCCGTACCGGTACGTGGTTGGAATCTTATTTAATCTTATTTTTGTGTGCAAGAACATAATAAATAAATATTCCAACAATATCTAAATACTCCAACCATATAATAATTCACATTCACAAACATTGACTTCTGATTTCTAATGTAGAAGATTGTACAAGACACAACTACAGAGCATACTCTCTTGGTCATGAGCAACATAATAATTGAATGACATAAATGCAAAGGATACGAATAAAATCAAACTAATAAAACAAGCAAGCATTATCTAAATCAAAATAATAAATTAAAAGAAGGGAAAAAAACTCACTTCGAGATCGCTTCCTAAATTCTTTGTAGCGCTTCGTTGCTATTACCTCGCGAACTATTTAGAATAGCTCAAGCAAAGAAGAACTAGGACTAAGGTTGCCAAGAAGGAGGCAAAGAAGGAGCAAGATAAATTTTCAACTCTTGTCTTTGGGATGAATGAAATGGATAGAGTAGGGGGGTTTATATAGAGTCCTCTTTCAACTAGTCTTTCTATTTTTCCAATGTGGGACTATCAATTCCTATATATGCATACCTTAACATCATACTAAATAAGATATTGCATTCATGAATGCATTTCCTTTGTACATATACTTTTCTATATATATATTACTATCATACTAAACCAAATATTATTCTCATGAGTGCATCTAATTAATACTTTATACACATACTTTTCTATATTAATATCATACTAAAAATATTATTTTCTTATTCAAATAGAGAAGCGTATATTTATCCAACATTTCTGTATGTCTAATATTAATTAATGCATACCCCTTTGTACTTCTATGCTAACTAATTAATTGCATATCAATGACAAATATATATACGTATATGTACTACTAAAATGTGTTTTAAACTCAAATTTTGGTTATTACGTCACTAAAATTTCAGGTATTACAAGTCGAACCTCTTAATGAACAACCATTGCAATAATATACAAGAAAACATCTAAGAAGAAACAAAAGATTGTTAGAAAAAAAGTTATATTTGAATAGAAATAAAGAGTTTTAAATAGTCTCACATTGCTAAAATTAAAAAGGAATAGCTAAGATATAAGGAGATAGTGTAATAGTCTCTTTGGTTGGAAGAAAAAAGGGACAATGGGCCCATCTTGAGCCCATATTCATGGATATAATTGAAATACATTATTTAAATGAATCAAAGACAAGGGCCTTGGGCCTTGGGGCCTTGGTCTTTGATTCATTAAGCCCTTATTTTATTTTTTTAAAATTTAAAATTTGAATTAAAACTATCATTAACTGTCCTAAGACAGTTTTGGGCAGTTTTTGACTTTTAATTAGTTTGGTGACTGTTTGAAAATTCGTACCAATTCAAACACACCTTTTCTAATTAATATATAATACATTTTTTTACAGAAAAAAGTATCTTGATTTATAAAGAAGCGAATTCCATAAATTTGATTAATTCCAGTTTGACAGAAATCGAATTTTGGTGCTGTAATTCGATTTGAACAGTTGTATTCTGGGAGACAGATTCCATAGTCTTCAAGTACTCAGGAAGGAAACAAATTCTGTCTTAGGACATTGCTCTCCCAAGCCTCTGTTCTGGTTTTTTTTATTTTCTTTATAATTATTTTCTTTGCATTATTATTAGTATTATCTAACAAAGATGTCGTTGGCTACCTTGTGGGACAGAATGATGATATTTTTTGGTGTTTTGGATATTTTTATTGGAATGTTATGTGGTGATTAAATGAATAAAAGAAAAGAAGACGTACATGTTAACTATATTAATTTACTAAAGGTAACAGTAATTTTTTAGTTGGATGTTGAATATAACTTTGTTTTTTTTTTCTTTTTTCACTAATATGTTTCTTATTTTAGTTTACGTTGTAGTAATGACAATATGCAATTGTTATCTTTCATTTTTTGATGTAATGACAGTATGCAGATTGCTCACAATGAATCGAAATAAGTTATCAAGTTAATGACTTTGACCGAAAACTTGAAAAAGGATGTGAGACTTGAAAATTATGATCTGAGGATCCAAAATTGATTTCGTCGCTTCCAGGGGTTTGTAGGAGGCAATTAGAAGTTGCTGGATTAGTCCCGCAAGAAAATCCCTCACGGATTGCCCATAGTGAACCGAAATAGGTTCCCAAGTTAATGACTTTGACCAAAAATTTGAAAAAGGGGGTGAGACTTGAAAATTATGATTTGAGGGGGTTCAAAATTGATTTCGTCGCTTCTGGGGGTTTGTGAGAGGCAATTAGAAGTTATTGAAACTGGTCTCACGAGAAAACCCCTCACAAATTACCCACAGTGAATCGAAATAGGCTTTCAAGTCAAGGACTTTGACCAAAAACGTGAAGAAGGGGGTGAGACTTGAAAATTATGATCTGGGGATCCAAAATTGATTCTGTCACTTTTGAGGACTCGTGGGAGGCAATTAGAAGTTGTTGGAACTGGTCCTGCAAGAAAACCCCTTGTAGATTGTCCACAGTGAATCAAAATAGGTTCCTAAGTTAATGACTTTAACCGAAAACTTGAAATAGGGGATGAGACTTAAAAAATTATGATTTGGAGGTCAAAATTGATTTTGTCGCTTCCAAAGGTTTATGAAAAGCAATTAGAAATTGTTGGAACTAGTCCCGCGAGAAAACCCCTCGTGAATTGCCTGTAGTGAGCTGAAAGAGGTTCTTTACACTGAGGGCGTCTTATCAAAAAATGCCTTCAATGCAAATTCAATTCAAAAAATGTCTTCATACTTGAAAAATAAAAAATACAAAAATATTTGGTGGACACATATGTGACCAAATACTGTTAAAAGTTAAATATATTTTATATAATTTTGGTGAGGTAGATATTTTAAAAATAATTTGTTTATTTTATATTATTTAAAAAAGATATGGGAGAGATTGGTTTCTTTGTTATTTTGAACTTCCATGAGCTTTCTAAACCAAAAGAAAAAAGTGTGAAAAGAAGCCGAGAACTTTTGGATTTGTTTTTGGTACGCCGTCCAAACCCACGAAGAGACGTTGGACCCAACGGTTTAATTATTAATTATTAATTATTAATTATTCCTTTAGAAAAAAAAAAGGCGAAAGAAAGAAGTCCGGGTATCGGAATTTGGATACGAACGCACTCCAACGGATAGAAAGTAAGCCGTGGAAAGACCAACAGCTTTCAGAGACGGAAAACCCACTTGCTAATAACACATGACATGACGACCAACTCACAAACAGCAACCAATCGTCTCCTCTATCTCTCTCTCTCTCTCTCTCTCTCTCTCTCTCTCTCTCTCTCTCTGTGTAGAAACTAATAAAAAAAACTAAAATTTTAAAAGCGAAGAGAAAACAAGAAGTAAGAAAACAAAAGAGAAAAAAGAAAAGGGTTCTTCTGTTAGAAGAACAAAAAGAAACACAACTCCAAAAATCCAAATCCAAAAACTTCTCCATAAAAAGGGGAAGACACTGAACAGAGATATTTGTTGTATCCCAAATGAAAACAACAAGAGAGGAAGAAGAAGCTTGCTGTTTTGTTTTGAAGAGAGGATCAGAAGCTTTTTGGGTTTTGAATTCAGAAATGTGAACACAAAAACATACTATTTTGTGTGTGCGTGTTGTTCTTCAACCATTCTTCTTTAGTCCATTAACAATCGGGTTGCTGTTGCAGTTGCATTTGACGAGATCTGAGAAAGAGACCAAGTTTTCCTTTTTTTTTTCTTTTTTTTAAGTGTTTTTTCTTGGGAGGAATTTTTATGGCGACGGAGGTATCATCTACGACGGTGACAGACACGCGAGGGAAGCATCGGATTCTGGCGGAATTAAAACGGCTTGAGCTGGAAACTAGGTCTTTGGAGGTTAGTTCCTTTAACTTCTGTTTTTGTTTCTTTCTTTCTTTATTTTTTTTAAATCGAAAAAAGTTTTCAAATTTCTCTGGTTTTTGGTTATTTTTTTGATGCCCTAAAACTAAAAATTCCCATCTCAGAGGAGTTTGCATGAGCTGTGCTGATTCTTTTTGGCTTGTTCAATTTGGATCATACCTTTCACTTAAAACTTCAAGTTGCTCTTTTTAGATTTCTTAGACTGTAGGTATAGTAAAAGGTGACCTTTCTTGAGATCTTGATGGTGAGGTTGTCAAGTTTTTTAAGTGATTACTGAGTGATACTCTAATTTTGGGAAGCTGAGTTCTACATCTATGATGTTATGTAGCTGTTGTTTCATTATCTTCTTTCAAGTAATTTCCTTCGATGGAATTATTTTTTAAGCGCCTAATGAGTAGAACGGTGTCATAGATTTTCTTATTGTGTTGAGGCTTCTCTGGAATGTTCTGTAACCTCAAAGGCTGGCTTTTGTAGTTGGATTAGGCTGGATTTCACATGGGTAGTCCTCATCGTATGCAAAGGTTTGATAAATAAAAATAGAAGGTCAAATGTCCAAAAGGAGATTCATTTTTCTAGTCCTAGAATTTGCGGAATGGATAGGAGAATGGCGACAAATAGATTTCACTCTGCTTTATATAGAGTGAATAACTTTTTGTTAACACCATTTCTGATTAGAACATGCCATGACAATTCTGTTTTTTTCCATTTATTCTTTTTTTATTTTATTTTTTTAAAATGTCTTTGTTTCATGTGGCACAACTTTGAAAAAAGAAACAATCACTCTTGCAGCTATTCTTTTGCTAACATGCCTAGAATTGCTTGACCCATTTGTCTTTGGCACCATTCCTAGGTTTCCTCCTATTTTTCTTAGTGGTGATAAAATTTGAGTAATGTGTTGCAAAACATATCCAATGTTCTTTCTAGATTTTGCTTGTTTTTGCTAATAATTACAAAGATTCTTTTTCTCATTTTGTTTTTTCTTTTTTTTTTCTTTTTTTAATCTGAAGTAGAAGCTTCTGTGATTACTTTGATGGTATCCAACTCAACCAAGCTTCTTCCCAACGCATCACTTCCACAATGACCATAATTTGATTAGCTCTCATTGACAGTGAAACATTGAAAATTCTATCAGAATGTTTCCCTGCATTAGATACTTGGTTCCAAGGCTGGCTAAAGGGCTATTATATAGGTAGCTAGCAGTCGAAAAGGTTTTTAATTCCCATTAGGTGTATGAATTATTAGTTCATCGAAAATAGAGGATAGTGGGAGGAGCATGATTCAGTTGCAAACCTATACAATTACTATAGTTATAGTAATTACAACAAATACTAATGGACCATTTGGAGTCATTATGGAACCTACCTGAAGGAAAATTCTTTAAACTCATGCATGATGTGTGTTGCATGGAACTAGTCCGTTATAAATCTAATATACCTAGTTAAAAAATTGTCTTTGTAACCAATTATGTAGTGTGCTCTATATATACATATGTTCGCCTCTTAGGACTATGATTCATATTATTCTTGATAACCACAAGTCGTTAAAAATTTATAATGATATAAAGATCAGAAAATTGCTGATGTTCCACCTTCCCTACCACTTTTTGAATAGAATGGTGGAATCATAGTTCCTTATGGCCGGAGTTTCTAAAATGTTACTAGTGTTAGAGTTTATTTTAGAATTCAAAAATAGAAAGTGTGTACTTTGAGAAAGTTCAGATTCTTTACAAATTGAAATTGAAAGTATTTACTTGTATAGGTTTCCAATTTTTAAGGTTCTTAGTTGTATCAAAAGTATGTTTGAAATATATAGTTGTATTCATAAATATCTAGAGTTTGTAGAGTATAGCGGTAGCAGAAATGAATCAAACAAATGCACATCCAAATAATCAACAATCCAAAATGAATGCAATTAACCATACAAGCAAGAACACATAGATTTAACATGGTTTCAAGAACACATAGATTTAACATGGTTTGATGTATCATCGACGTCTACAAGAGAAAAAAATCAATCCACTAATGAAGGAATGTAAATAGGTCACAACATATAATCAAATTTACCAAATCCTTCTATATGAAAGTGTTTTTACACAAGTCTTAAATTTTCACACGCACACTGTCACACCCTCCAAAAAGGGTTTACATAATAAGAGTTATCATTAGTTTTCAATCTCTAACTAGTTTCCAAAAACTAAGTTTCCAAAATCAATTAGGAAGCTAGTAACACAAGGAAATTGTACACAAATAAAGTTACACATGGAGGAAATTAAATCACCCAATGTCTTGCAAACTTCACCTTGACAAAACTCACTTCAGTCATATCTCCATATTCTCATCTTTGCACATGTCCAAAGGTGCTCATCTCGAATTACATTCTTATAAGTCCGGGCACTTATACCATGTGTAACTGCTGGGTTTGCATTTGACATTGTATCTGCAACATCATAGATCATAACATCTTTATCCCTTAACCACAAGTAATTTCGACTGCTATTGGGATGCACTAGCAAGATTGTGCTAGCTCTAGCAAAAACTGTATTTTCCTACAAAAAAAATACAAGTTATTCTTTCTAATTACCTTCATTACTACCAATGCACCGTGTAAATTTTTAGAACATTTGCTTCAATGGTAACCTTAAGGCCCTTTGATTCAATTGTACCCATAAAGGTAATACTCCTCTTCAAATTTAAAACATATGGTACTTGTATAAAATTTCTAACTATTTCATCATGTTACTTAAACTTCATTGTATGTATTCCTCTTACTTTATAGGTATTGTTGTTACACATAAAAATTGAACCATCATCACTTTCTTCAAGACTTGAGAATCAATCTCTATTAGGACACATGAAAAATACAATATTAAAATTTAGGATTCACTCATCAAACCGACATACCAACGATGACCAACTCAAAACTTAATCGGAATCTGTATCAGCCTCAACATATTTAGCATTCATATTGGTGTTGTTCTTCTTTTGAATCTTCAAATTGTCTTTCTTCCAATATTTTTTTATGACAAAATGTGCACTCATGTTTTGCCAATGCCCTTTTTAAATATTTTTCCCTTGGTCATGATTTACCAAATTGTTTCTCATCAGATGTACCCCTTATAACCATAGTCTTTTCCATTATCTCATTAAAAAAGGAGTATAACTAAAATATTATTAAAAAAAAATTCACAAAGCAAAATAATGACTAAGTGCTTATATAACTTAGAAAGCGAGCAGCTAAAAAGTAGAGCTTTATTTTCATTTTATCAATTTTTTAACTAATTTACAACGATTTTGTTAAATTCATTGAGGTGCTCATAGTCATACTTTTTTTCATCCAGAACATGTACAACGATTTCTATACAATCTATTTGTGAAAATTTTGGTCATATACTTGTTTTCCAACTTTGACCAAATTAATGTTTCAAATTTTTGGTCTTGGGCACTAGTTGGGATCTCCCTTGTCAAATACAATCTGATCATAATACCTGTCTATAGGTCAAACTCTATCCAATCTTTATTGACATATCTGCTAGTTTTCTACTTGGACTTAAGAAAGCCTTGTATAACTTTTGTTGTATCAAGATGTCTTAGATTTGCACTTGTAACGTGCCAAAATTGAATTTTTCGTCAAATTTTTTAATATCAAACTTTGCATTTGATATATTCACAATATTGCTTGCCATAGTAATCTCTACCAAGATGAGATATCAAAATTTCTCCAAGTCTCAAGAAATGTAAATCAAAGATATCAAGTGATTAAAAAATAATCAAAGTCGCACATATTATTACCCACCAAGGTATTGGTATTGGCGAGATAGTTGGGAGAAAAAGGTGTCATTACCAAAAAGGTCATGGGTTCAACTTCTTACTTGCCCCTTGAACTTCTCCAAACTTCTCAAAGGGAAGGCCCCTCTTACGCCTTATAAATAAGTTGATGGAAGCCCCTATAAATAAGTTGGATCGTAAGAGAAGGATACCATGGTCTTAAAAAAAAGTTGTGATTATTAGTCAGCAATCAAACTCTTCAACCTCAAATCGATCATTAAACAAAATAACAAGTAAATGCTAACCGTTAATTAAACTTGAGATTATTGGAAGTAGTTACAAGCACAATTTACTTGGTATAATAAAAAAACATCGCTAACACATGTTAATTCTTCAATCACACCACAAGATCAATTCTTCATGAGCACTAGTAATTGCAACTGCAGACAATGCATGGCCACTGCTACACTCTTCTGGCACAGTAATACTACTCCAAATGCTCACATTGTTGCTTTTCAAACCAAATGCTCTGATATCATTTTGTTGTGGCAGCAAAAGCAGAAACGAATCAAACATATGCACACTCAAATAATCAATCCACTAGGTTTGTTTCTAATCCACAATCCAAATCAAATGCAACCAACCACACAAGCAAGCATGTACAGATTAACGTGATTTAGTGTATCATCTACCTCCTTTGGAGATTAGAATCAATTCACTAGTGAAGGAATACAAATAGGTTATGACTTGAAATCAAATCTACCAAGTCATCTCACGATAGTGCTTGCACACAAATTTCAAAATTTTACAACCCTCTTCTTAAACACCCTAACAAGTATTTATATAATAATAAGAGTTGTAATTAATTTTCAATTTCTAACTAGTTTCTAAAATACAAAACTAATTAAGTTTTCAAAATCAACTAGGTACCTAGTACCCGAGGAAATTGTACATAAATAGTCTCTAGTGTGCAACACAGAGTTGAGTAGATATTTAGAATTAAAAAGATAGATTGATTGGGTGAAAAGGTTCATTGTTTTGTAAGATAATTTTTATACAATTAAATAAGAATTGTTTGTATTGGATTTCACTATTGCAATGTGTGGTGTAATTGTTGATGACATTTGTTTATTCATAGATATGGTCATACACCATGCTTGGAGATTTCAATCTGGACATGTGTGAATTGTGTTATTTAAAATTATATAATTACATTGTTAGATTAGTTGCAAAATCAAGTTGAAGAAGTAAAAAGTGGCAGATGGATTAGATTTGGAAGTTCTTTGATTGCTCAAGGTGGGTATACAGATGATTTAGAATTACATGTGTTAATTGAGTTGTTAAAATTACAAAATTACATTGTTAGCTTAGTTGCAAAATCAAGTCGAAGGAGTAAAAAGTGGTCGCATGGTTTAGATTTGGAAGTTCTTTGATTGCTTAAAGTGTGTATGCATATATATTAATTCATTGAGGCCATGACTGATTTTTGTTGGTGCTACTTAGGGGTGGCAATTAGTATTCGTATCGTAAACGAGTCATGTTCTAAACGGGCGTTAACCATATACCGCGAACCCAAAATCAACTCATTTATTAATTGAATCATGATATGCAAACTCAAACGTGACTCGTTTATTAATCATGTCATATTTATGTACCTAAATATAATCTATTTAATTTTTTATAACCAATTTTTAAAATTATTTTTTACAAAATATATTAATAAAAATACAAAACATACATAATTTATTAAAATTAAATTAAATTAAAATTTATTTTTAATAAATAATAAAAAAGAAATTATGTCATTAGCATATTAATGAATACATTAATTTTAAATTAACCTATCTATAATATGTTTTTTAACTTGTCTATAATCGTGTTAAACATGTTATTTTCGAGTTTGGCAAGTTAACTTGTTTATAATATGAAAGTTAGTCGTGTTTAACTTCTTTTGACCCTAACTCATTTATGCTAGACTCAAACTTGTTAACTGCGCATTGTTCTCAGGTCAGATTATCGTGTTATGTTACAAATTGCCACCCCTAGTGTTAGTTTAGCAAAAAGCCTATTACTACACTAGAAGCGAAGTTAGTCTTACTATTATTTTATCTTTATTTATATGGAAACTGATGTTTTTTATATGAAGTTTAACATTGAAATGTAAAAACATGTTGTAGTAGCTTTGGAAGGTAAATCAAATAAGATAAGTGTAGCATAGTGGAAGATAATTAATGATATTATTGCTATTATAATAAGATTTTGTATGGTAGATGAGGTTGCTTTATGAACTCTCTACAACAAAGATTTGGAAGCAATTGAAAATTTTATTTTTAGCATAGAATTTCACCATTTGACTAATTTGAAGCAAGAGTTTTACACCTTCATGGAAAGGGAAGGAACTTCTTTTCATGAGCATCTTTCTAATTTAGCAAAATTAATTTCTAATTTTAGAATCTTGGTCTTCAAGTAGTTCAAACTATAATCTTAGTTTAATATGTTTTACTCATTGACATATCTTCAAGAGTTCCAAATCATGATTTTGCAGGTAAAGATTTGAGTAAGTGAAGAGTGCATTATTCTCATTAAGAAGATGGGTTTTGAAGGCACCAAGGGAAGCAAATTTAATGAGTCATTATAATTTTTGGTGACTCAAGAAAGGAAAAAAATATAGTGGACAACAATGGGTACAAGATTGCAAAGAGTTGGAGCTTCAAGTTTTCAAAGGGCATGATGGAACATGAATATTATTATTGTAGACAAAAAAGTCATGTGATCAAAGTTTTCCCAAAGATAAAAGGGCAGTAATTGACCTTCAAAAAAGAATCCAATAGAACAATTGTGCTTGATTTCATAGTTGAGGATTAGAGTGATAAGATACTCTTATTTACCCATTAACCCAAAGATGTGAAAGATGATTTCTTGTGATTTTTCTCATTCCTTCTACACGTGCCCACATAAAGACTAATTTACTTCTTATAAAGGTCTTTGTGGGGACCACTTCCTTATATGATGTTGAAGGAATTGGAATAATTAGAATCAAGATGTCACATGAGATGATGTGGGCATTGCCAAATGTATGACATGTCATAATTACATGAAGGAACACAATTTCACAGAGAGCAATTCCTTCAAATGTATTTACCATGAGGTTGGAGGTGATTGATGAAAATCTGAAAAGATTCTCGGATGATGTGAAATTGGTAACATATATGTCCATCTAGAAGATATATGGTTAAGATGGAGTAGGTGGAAAGCATACTACATAAAATCCAAGAATTCTTTGTGAACGATTGATAGATTGCCTGGTGAAGTTCTCACCAAGTGGATATTGTTAAGAGTTTTGGTTTTGATTCAATAATAAAAGTGTGTAATTTGAAGGTAGAACTGTATTGAATAGAATTATAAAGTTTGTGTAGGTTTCTAATATTTGGGTTCCTTGATTGTATTGGAAGCATGGTGTGAAAATTAGCCGAATTAATTAGGCAATTTAGACAATTGAAGCAAAGTCCATTATAAAATTATAAAATTTCATCGAAATCTTCAAAAAAATTCAGCGAAGTTCAACTAAAATTGAAGTATCGACGATTTTTGTAGAAAAAAAATGCATACAAGCTGTGAAAAAAGGCATTTTTTAATAAAAGAATCTATATGGCGCACATAAATTCTTCTCTGTATAATCATAGAGATTGTAAAAGAAATCTTACTCTATAAGCAAACAAGATTGAAGGTGAAATATGTGCAACTTATGAGTAGTTATCCAAGAGAAAGAAGAACAAGTTGTAGCCTGAAGGAGATATGATAGAAAGAAGAAAGAGGAAAGAGAAGAGAAAAATAAGCTGAGATCCTACAATGAGAGGCATTGAGAGAAAAAACAAGAAACAAGAGCCGTGTATTGTAATCGATAGAGAAGATTGAATACAGTTGCACTTGTAACTACTAGGGAGTCAATAATCAATTGATCTAAGTTTATGTTTGCAAGACCATTAGGGTTTGACAATAAGTTTCTTTTTTTTTTTAATTACAATTTTAAGTTAACATGTGCAATTTGCTTAAACATTGTTAATGTTAAAATACACATTAGAAACCATTATATGTATATTTTTTTATGTATAATGTATTTATTTATAAATTTTTTTCATCATTTTTAATAAAAATTGTGCATATTTAGCGTTTGCATAATTTTTTTTTTTTTTTTAACTTTTCTAAGTTGACAAAGTTTTGCAAAACTTCTTTTGAATTTCTCGAACTCTTCGAATTAATTCTAATTTTCAAATGTTGAAGTTTGAAGTAAAGTCAAATTTTTGTTCCTTGATTGGAAGTATGTTTGAAGTGGGTAATTGTGTTTATGAGTTACAGTTTGTGATATAAAGTTGAGTAGATAGATTGGATTAGAAAGATTGATAGATTGGGTGAAAGGTTACTTGTTATGTAAGAAAGTGTCTTTATAGGATTGGGTGAAAGGTTACTTGTTATGTAAGAAAGTGTCTTTACAGGAGTTTGGGATTGTAGAATCAAAATAGGACCTAGATGTTTAAATCAATGAAAGTAAGGAAATATGATCCATTTTGCCAAAAGCAATTTATTTGAACCACATTAGATGAAGATGAGGATGATGAGCTTTAGACTTACATAAAGGAGTTAAATATCTTTCTTCCCTCCTTGTCATCTTTAAGTAGTGTGCCCCCAGAGTTTTGTATTATGTAATGTTTATCTGGTGGATTTTTCTTTTTCCTTTTTCTGTCTTTCTTTCTTTGTTTGGAGTGCTGATAATGTTTCAATTTCCTCCCATGAGTTCCATGATAATGTTGTAGTCACTTGTGAAAGACTAACAATGATAGAGAACCATGAGAGTGAGATATTATGCCTAGTGGAGGTGCACATGTCCTTACTATCTTGTGCACAGATAAAATTCTTATGAATCTCGGTTGGCCTGGCAATAGAAAAGAAAACTCATAGACTGGTTACATTTGTAATTGATGCCAATAAATAAAATTATCAAGGAATAAAGATTTCCAGTCATTTGAGACAAACTTTACAGTGAAGGTGCTTTTAGTCACTGTTCTTTCAAACATTTTATCTAGATTAGTACTCAGATAAACAGAAAAGCAATATTCAATTGACCATCTTTTCCATTCCAAAGAAAAACAATATAATTTTATAATTACATGTACCTCAAAACGATGCTTTTGAGTTAAACTATTAGGAAGAGTAGCCTCATTTTGGGGTCTTGTGCAACGGCTCATTGATTGTTGATTGTTGAGTTAAACTGAAGCCCATCCTTTCCATCTTCATCATTATTTATTTCATTTTTAACAGGGGATGCTATAACAGGAATACTGTCGATTGCATGATTATCAAAATCACAAATTGGAATTGAATTGTGTAAGGCTCGATTGATTAAATCAAGATTTGGGTTGCGGAATCATAATATTCGTGACACGTGAATAATATATCTGTATATTGAAATATAATTGCCCATAAAGTTGTAAAGCTATTATTGTCCTTTTAAAAAAAATTGCCTTGTTAATGATGCAGTCTGATTAATTCCCTAATGTATGCCTAATGATTGTGTCTTTCACTCACACTAGACCTATGATTCAGATTGGTTCACAAGGATTAGATTTAAGAATTAGATTCAAATAATTTCATGTATTGCTGAATCATATGATTCAACAATTCAAGCCCAATTCTAGCTACTGTTATTGATGGTATCGTTTGATTTAAACCTTATCCTCAACGATTTTACTATTTGATTTTTTATTTAACAATTGTGCCCCTATCATAAGTTTGGTCCGTGTGCTATCATCCGTACAAGCCAGGATATTAATGGATGTGTCCTCATCATACACCCCACGTTTAGTGTTCTTAGTCTTTCCTCTAGTACCAAATTGTCACACCCCCCAGCCTGTGTACCATAAGTTGTGATATAGTGTCTGCTTTGGATGGATTATTACACCCTTCATTGTGAGTCTCAATTATTTTTTTATATGCATTATCACTAGCTCATGTCTTGAGAATCCCATGCCTTGTATGGCATTATAAGTTGTCTGAATTTGGTACCAGCCTCTCTGGGCTGCGAGGCTTTTTGTTGCCCAAGTCAAAACCCCATCTGGAGAGATTGTTTGCGTCTCATATTACACCAAACTATGCCTTTTGATCATGATCTGACTATAGTGTTTTCATTGTCTCGTTCAAATGTTCAATCCCAAAACTTCTGGCACTCATTTCACAATATGATGTTTGAGTGCAGGATGAGCTGGAGGAGCTTGAGAGAACAGAAAAAGTGTCAGCAGCATGTCAGGAGTATGTGTGAGAGTTACATAAATCTGAACATAATTTCATCTGGTACATGGGTTTTAGGTTGGATCATAATTAATTCAATATTTAGTGACTTCTAATTTGCTTGTCTTGCAGACTGCTACTCAAGATAGAGTCCAGACCGGATCCACTCCTTCCTGTGTAATGAACTCACTTGCCCTATTTTACATTTATTTGAAATTCTCTTTTACTTTGACTAAATGCATGAATATAATCTATTTTTTTTTTTTTTTTTTTTTAGCTTTTTTTCATTTATACTGATTGTTTTAAGTTTGGCGTCTGACAGAACAAGTGGCCCTGCTAACCCTTACTGGGATAGATGGTTTGAACGCCCCCAAGATCCACAAGGTTGCAGATGCTGGATACTTTGATCTATATATATATATATATATTTTTTTTCAATCTTTCTTCTTACTGCTTCCCCTTTGTTTTTTTTTGTTTTCCTTCTTCTTCTATTGTTTTCACCATTTAATCCTTGTTTGCATTTGTTGTTAGAGGTTTTAAAGGGATGTTTCACTAGACATTGTTACGACACACTTCAAAATTGAGTAAATCTTAAGGCGATCTGAATGATCAATTGTGCCCAACCATGGACTCATTCCCAGTCAGAATCATGATTTGAATTGTCGAATTCAATCTGCCCCCTAAATAATTTGACTAGGGTTTATGAATCGCCATAATTGGGAATCATAAATGAATCTGTACAGAATTACACGTTCAATTATGATGAGGGGATCTGAATTAAGAATTTGTGAACAGAAATATATGATTCGATTCACATTTATCAAAGTGTTATGACCCATGAATCTGAATGCTGTTTAACTCATCATTTATTTTCAAATCACGATGTTGACTACTGTGGTGGTATCTCTTCAAATTTTGACCCTCGTTGATCTTAAGAACGCCAATTAAATTATTGAAAGTTTTATGGCCGGGAAGTTTAAGATGTCGGAATGAGTGGGTAGGAAATTGCTGTTTAGAGTGCTGATAAGTCCATGAAAATGAAAATAGCTTTGATAGTCACAGATCTTGGACAAATGCTATAGAAGGTTTTGTTCAACGTTGGGAACTGGATATGCTGACTTAGTCTTATCTTTCTTTAAAAATAAAAAATAAAAAATGTTGTGTGAATAATGCAGAAGAAAAATCTCTTTTGTATAGCATAGCACTTAATAGCAACAAAACTACAAAATGGTCTTTAATGCAATAATAATGGATTCTTCTCACTTTGTATACCATTGGATGTTGTGTATTTCATTTTTTTTTTTGTTTAAGCTATACGCAATTAATTTTATGAGTTAATATCTTATATAATAATTGTTTATTGCAACCTTTAAAAATAAAGGGTACATGCGCAACCTCGATTTATTTATTTATTTTTTTCCTTCTATTACGTCATCTTCATATTAAAAATAGATAGTCCCGTTAAAAAGTTTTTTTTAATCCAATGTCTGTCTCTATTCTATGTAACATTCATACATATATCATGTTATCGTCTGTTAGTCGAACTTCAAATTTGTTTTATTATCCATTGGAGAACATGCTAATCAAGACATGAGCATCATCGAGTCCAGCTAAAAATTTCTACAAAATCTACTGCAATTCATCCAAATAAGTAGCATCTACACACACACACACAAATAAAAGTTATAGTTTGTTAGATCACGTTACAAGTGCTAATGAAAATTCATAATCCAACTCCAGTATCCTCATCAAACTTTCTTTTCTCTACCTTGTGATTGCATGTGCAATTACTTACAAGTAGCCGACTATGAACATGAAAATTAAGAGGTATCACTTAAAACATCTTCCTTTCATTAAGTGAACATGGAAGCACTTCCTTCCTATACAATATATATATATATATCGCACCAGGTCTCAACGTAACGGATATATATAACACATGTGTGGCAGGCACGTGAGTGGGCATCTCGCTATCGTGAAAGGAGCAGGTTAAAAAGAAACATTTTCTTACAGACCTCCCTAAGCAAGAAGGGACAGGTGTCAAGCGGAGATTGGGTGGGGGCTCTAACCTCATTTGCGGTACGGCTACAGAATCCCATGAATTAGGGAATGAGCATCCCAATCCCAATCCCTTCATGATTGGGTTAGAATCTCTAAATGGAATCATCGTAGATTAGGCACTAATGATAATAATTGATATATTCACGTGTCAGGATGGATATTATCATATCGCATCTATTTCTTCTTGATTACAAATCTAGCTTGCCTAACTAACCTCTTCTTTCTTCTTTCTTTATAAAAAATAAATTAATTAATAGATAAAGCATAAAAATCAAAGGTGAATCTTTTATTATTTTTATTTAAAAAAAAATAAAAAAAACAATGTCATAAAGCCAATGAAACCTTAGTCCCTCACCTTCACCTTACTGCTAAAATGTTTTTTCTTTCATTTTTTCATTGTTATCAACTGTATGCCCCATTTGCATGTTCCAAAACTCAGTATCTCACTCCTCTTCGTAGTGAATAAGAAGATGGTAAAAAGAAGAAAGGTTTTGGGTGGGGTATGGAAACTTTGAACAGCTTTAAGAGCAAGTTACCAGTTTTTTTTAGCATGTGGGAAGTGTTCTCATTTCTTTTGTGTGAGATTAATGCTCTTGTAATTGGACAATTAATTAAGCTGAATCTTTGAATTGAATATGTATTACAAAATTGAAGTCGTATCGAAATTAACTTAAACTGTAGACTTTTTCTTGAGATCTTGTTGATCAACCACCAAAAATACCATTTGGGAGTAAGATGTTGTTTGATATTTGCCCCGAGTGCTTCTACTATTTCTCTTCCACCAACATACAACTCTACCTAGATCAACAATTTTTCTGTAAAATCAAAAAAATATATCTTTAACCATACTCTAAATTTTCATCATCCTCTTCTTCATCTTTTTCTTTTAAAAATGCGTTTCCTTGTCAACCATCAAACATGTTCTTTCATGAAAAATATATATATATATATATATATTGCTAGAAGTGAAGAAAAAAAGGAAAAAATAAAAGGGAAGAAGGAAACAAAAAAGATAAAGATTTAAGTTACAATAGTTTTTTAAATATTTCACAAAAAAAGATGTTGATCAGAATATAAACACACATTGGTAAGGTATAAATAGATGTACAAATTTTATTAATAAATTTCGCATGCAAACTCTACTCTCATGTATACAATCAAGAATATGATATTTTATTTTAAATATAACTAAGTTAACGTATAAATTTAACAATCACTTCAATTTTACAATAAAGAGTGAGTTGTTTTAGACAAAATCATATTCATCTGCCTTCATATTATAACATGATCAATAAAATCTTAAAAGAGTTTCAATCAAAAAAGTTTTAGTAAATTTTTTTTTTAAAAAAAATTATAATTCAAAATAATATCAGGTTGCTAATAACAAGAAAGAATGATGAGAACGAACCACTTTCCTACTTCAATATCTGTATAGAACAAGAGAAAAAAAAAGATTTTCAAAGTTAGGAAGTGGTTCACATTAAGCTCAGTTGAATTAATTTTATTGGACTTTCAACTGGCTGTTGAAAAAGTGAATTACTTTGAGTTACAATGTTTTAACCCGACCCAAACGTTTTACAAATTCAATCCAACCCATTAAGTTTAGCTCGGGTTAGCTTAACCCTAGATATTGCTTTAAAAAAAAAAAAAAACCTTTGATACATATATTATTTATTTAAATATACTCAATTAGAACGTAAAAATCAGAACGTAAATCTGAGGATTATCAGGTAGGGCACGTGATTATAGCTGTGGACGGCTTGAAAGAGAGATTGAATAGGTAATTAAAGTGATATTAATTAGAGCAATAAAACATTTTAAGACGAGATAAATAAAAAAAATCCAAAAAAGATCAAGACCGATATTGTATTGCATTATATAATTATGATTAAGTTAACCACCAATACTCTTCAACTAGGCTCCACATTCTACTATAAATACCATAAACTCTTAAACTGGAGTTGGCACTGGCAGAGCCATAAAAATTCCATTCTTTATTTATTTTTATTATGAATGGGACAGAACCCAAATCTCAACAGTGCGATGGAGAAATAAGTAAAATCAAATGAAACAAAATATAGGTGATTTTTCCCCCTTTTTTGGGCTCAAGTCTCAAGAGCCCCAGCTCAATATTTTAGTAATAACAGATAGGAAAAGGTGCTATTAATAACCTCAGTTACATAAAATAAAATCAAGTTTGCCCACTTCTAAATCCTAACCCCTATGGCTCACTATATATTCTCTTATATATAGATAATGATATTGTTAATTCTTGGCTCAAAAAAAAAAAAGGATGTGGTTTCTCATTCATAAAGTAGAATTAGTACACCTTAAAAAAAGTAATTTGTTTTATTTATAAATTTTGACCCTTTTTTTTTCAAAATACTTTCAAACTTTTAACTACGTAAAACTATATATGACTAAATTAAACATTTAAATTATAGGTGGTAATTTATGTCATTGTGTTATAAATAGATCATGTTATAAACGGTTCGTGTCGTAACCATATTCGTAATCGTGTATCTATATATAACATATTTAACTTTTTATAATCAATTTTAAAATAAATTTTTATAAAAAAATATTAATAAATATGTTACTATATATAGATATACATATCTTATAGATATTAGACTATATCTATAAGATATGACTATATATATAAGCTTATATATATATATATATATATATTACATTATAATGTATCTTAGAGATATTATACTGTATCTTTTATTTTTTCTATTTTAAGCCTTTGTACAACAATAAATACTCTCCTTGTATATATAATTTCTCATTCAGAATTCAAGTAGTTCAATATTCTACAAAAAATATAAAACATAGTAAAATAAATTAAGTTTTTGAAAAATTCTATTTAAAAATAATAAAAAATTATATCATCAACATATTAATAAAAATATTAATTTAAATTAACTTATTTATAATGTATCTTTTAACTTATTTATAATCATATTAAATGTGTAATTTTTGAAGTTATCAAATAAACATATTTATGATTTGAATTCAGTCGTATTTAATCGTGTTTGACCTGTTTTGACTCAAACTCATTTATGTTAAACCCAAATTGGTTAACTTCGTATTATATTTGAATTGAATCATCGTGTCGTGTTACAAATTATCACCTCTAATTTAAATCACCTTTAACAATCCAAATCAAAGGAGAACCTTTATGTTGATGCAACACTAAGAGAAGTTGGTACTAATAGCCATTTAACTAGCGTATAATATTAGCGCCTCCCTAAGAAAAAGGGATTCAGAACCCTCTTCCTGTTCACAAATAAAGATTTGTTCAGCGCTTAGAAATTAATCTTTTTACTCCGGTAACGATGAATTTAGGATGGATAAAATAAGATATGTAGACATACCATAAAATTATGAGGGGAAGATGTAAATTGTATTGTCACTCTGAAGGTTTCAACTGTAGTGCCTTTTTATTAAAAAAATTATATTTCAAAAAGAAAAAAAAAATTTCAAAGCAAAGCAAGGGATGCCATAATCAATGACGAAAAAATTGAAGTAGATAGTGAGAGATGGATTGATCTTGAAAAATGAAAACAATTGAGTGAATTAAAATATGTTTAGTCAATATTTAAAATTAAAAAAAATACCAAATTACTTGTTATAAGTTATTTTTTATTAAATTAAATATTTACAATTATTAAATGAATACTGAATGCATTTGTTAAAAAACCAATTTAGTATTTTGATATAAATTAAATAATGGTTTCTACAAGTTTCTATTGTTTTCTCTAGATAATCTATTTGTTTTTCTCTAATATTTTTATGACAGGAAGGCCATTAACGAAACATATGTTGTTTTCAATAGACTGATAGGTATTCGGTGTAGAATCACATGGACTAGGAAGAGAGAATGAGTGTTTTTGTCTTATAGGCACAGAATACATGATTCGGCTACTTGACCCTATATGGAAATGGGGGCCAGTCTAGCCTTAACATTCCTACGTATA